>OMOW01109073.1:0-14472 GCA_900312555.1 Lamprogrammus exutus
GTTGGCCCCAACAACTTCACCAAAACATTTTATTTCCTGTAGCTTGCAGTTTTTAACGAGGGAGACGCAGCTAATTTTACACAGCGAATTCAGCTTATTGGTCTGGGAAGCACGACACAGTCATGTCAAAACAACTGTATTAGTGATTTTGTGGCTGCGTAAGTAAGACATTACAAGGCTTTAAACGAGTCCGATATGAAGTAACTCTTGTGTTGTAGAAGCCTGCCCCCATGACAAATAAACTGATTCTGATGTGTAGAATTGGTGGAATTCTTTAAAAATGATATCAATTTCTTGCAAAAATGAGGAAATTGTCACAGAAATGACTCCCATGTGACCAAACGAGTCACCTGACCCAAGGTGTGAATGACTCTCACAGGATTAACACCCACCATTGACTCAAAGAAGAAGAAGAAGCTATTTGGATGACAAGTGCATAAAAAAAGCAGCAGCAATTGTGCGAAAGCGAAGATCTGAAAGCCACACGGCGAATCCGCGATCATTGATCATGAATTCCCTATAACTCGACACGACTTCACATTATATTGCATTCCAGCTCAGCAATCATCTTACCGTCGTCCATGTCGGGCAGGATTGTGATACTGGCCGTGGGGAACTCCGAGCCCAGACGTCCACCCATGGGCACGCTGAGGGTGACGTTGAAACTCTCCTCGTCCTCGTACAGGGAGTCGTCGATGATCACCACCCGGCAGGATTTTTCCACCTCGCCCATGTCGAAGCGCAGCACGCTGTGATGGTCCTCGGGCCTGGAGATGTAATCGGAGTAGGAGAGCACCGTGGTGGGGATTGTGCCCGTGGCCGTCACTGAAGGGGACAGAAAACAGAATTAGGAGCAAATGATTTGACCTCTGAGCTGCAGTACAATATGAAGCTATTCTTCAAAATAACAATAGACAGGATTTATTCTTAACGTTAAAAGTAATGTGTGTTCAATGCACACTGTGTGAACACATCCTACGAGTTAAAAAATAACCTGGTTAAACTCATTCTCAAACCACGAAGACTTCACACTGGAATGAATTTGACTATTTGAATACTTCCTCTTGTTACGTATGTAGGCAGGGTCACGTCCCTAACCCACCTGAGATGTAACCCCACCTCCGTTTAGATGCACAGATCCAAGACGGAGCAAACTGCGGTTGTATGAATCTTCTTACATGATGTGACAGACAGCTCTTCGTCAATAATGAAATCTCCTTTCTGTGGTTCTGTAATGCATACATTTACTTTATTCCCTCTGCACTGCGCGAGCTTCTAACTTTTGAACATCCAGTTGACAAAAAAAAAGATGAGTATTGCTTCGTTTTAGTCCACATTCACCATCTGCTTCTTCACGCACGGCGGGCTTCACAGATATCAGCTAATCCAGCCTCGGCACTGGATGCAGTTTTCAGTGTGGAGAGTGGAACGTGATGAGCGATAAGAGTTGACGTGAGAAAACACACTCCTGGAAACACTCCTCTTGCGTACCTTGCTGGGTGTAGCAGATGACCATGAGCTCCTGATTGACATCTCCGCTCCTCCGCACGGGGATGAGCAGCTCGCCAACATCCTCCTCGATATTGTACACCGCCGAGGGTATGAACACTGCCGACTCTGCGAAGGAAGAAGAATCATCTACATCAACACGTCGCACTTTATTTGATATTATGCCAGAAACCGGAGAAATGTATTTCAAGTATTAAATGCAGTCTGGGTTTTGGATTAGAGCCGGTAAACTGATGATACATTGAAATGAGCTGTAATGAATTATCAGAGAGATGTACGAAATCAGAGTTGGCGTTAGTTTGCATTAAAAACGGCTAAACCGCATGCTTACATCGGCGACCAGTGACGATTGCGGCCCCGCTGATGCTATTTCCATTGTGGTTCCATCCAACCCCTCGCTTACCGACAGTAAATATTCCCATCCCTCGTCGGCGAGGAGTGATGCACAACATAACACAATGAGACAGCCCTGGATATTGACTCGGTAAGTGTAACAGATGGATGTGGAAAATGTTATCTGTGAGAGGAGAGGAGTGAGAATCCCTCGGAGAATTAAATAAAAACAACAAGCCTACAAGGCGGCGTGTCTCGTACACCGTTTTCATCAACTTTTCACTGCGCACCCCGACTGATATTTCCCCGCATAAACTGGCCCTGGGTAAGCCTGGCATACGCGTTAATTAAATCTGCAAGCAGAGACGTGTTAAATCATTTGTCTTACGCATCTGTTTTACTGGCAGCTCTCCATCTCTTTGTCTTTCTTTGTTCTTTGTATGACAGCTCATCCAATATTACAACCATGAACTCCTGCATTCATGACGAAAGATCGAGTAACTCAAAAGACCTTTTCCTTCTGCATCCACCGGACCTGACAAGCAGTTTGTCAGTCTGGTCTAAAATCATTTAGTTTTCACAGTCGATTCAGATTTAGATGTTTTATTGCTCCATAACGGAAATTTGCCTCGGCTCCATTAGTATCCAGTAGTGGCACATTCTGGGCTGTTCAGCCTTTTCTGCTCACAGTTGAAAGAAATAAAATGCGTTTTCATAAGCAGTTAGAGCCTGGGGGTTGTTGTTTTTTTTACCTTGAGAGGCCAAAACACTGAAACTTTAGAAATCACAAACACTATAATGATATGATAATAAGACATTGTGCTGAATACTGTATCTGTTTTTGCACCGGCAGAGGCAACATCTGCGGGAAAACAAGGTCTGTTGAAGGCACAAAACCAAAACATCATTTTCACATCATGTGGCGAGAAAGCTGCCAGTTTTGTTAATTGTCCGCCTGAGATTGATGTTTTGTGAAAGTTCCAACGCAACATATTAATTTGCATAAATTGTTGACAGAAAATGTTCACCCATGAACCCCTGTGGGACACGAAGAAGCATTATCCATATTTATATGATGTAATTCTCCACCTCAGTTCTATCACAGGCGACATCTGTTTGCAGAACACTGTTCATCTGTTCTCATAGCATATTTACATGCTCACGAGCTGCACTAGAGCTCAACTTGATCATTTACATATTCTTTTGACCTTGTTCATGTATTCCTTTAGAAACCATGTAGTTTGTATGATTATCATTACGTCCCTATCTTCAAAGTTGATTTCCAGATATTGCTACTTCCTCTTGGCTTTCAGTCTTGTTGTTATTTCATTCTATGTTTTATTACATGCTGCTGCCATAAATCCTCATGGACAGAGGAGAAGCAGAAATAAATTCTGTTGAATTAAACCAAATTCCATTTTTGGAAGAGTTCTACTGTCAAGAATTGAAATCACTCTCTTACTGACCATCACCGGGATCCACGATATCCACAGCAGCAACCTCTGGAAATTCAAGGGCCGCCATCACGGGCTCAGACAGAACGATCTGGAACGTCTCTGAAACCTCGTACTCGCTGTCTGACAAGATCCGGACCTTCCAGGTGGCCGTGGTCTGCCCGGGGTTGAACTGCACCTGCCTCTGCGACTTCCCCCGGAAGTCTTTGTCCTTCTCTGCAGTGCCGTCCTTGGTGCCAATACCTGAGGCGGGGCATGGAGACAATGTCATTTTCATATTCAGGAGAGGATCTGCAAAACCAGTGAAAATTCTGTATTTGAGCCATATACTGTAGGCTTCTCTAAGTCACAACATTATTTTTCAGTAAATGCTTTTTTTTGGGTTACTTTCCTATTGCATTTTGATTAAACAGATCACAAGCAATAATTGGATATCCAAGCTCTAAATCTTGAACTTCTAAGTTATCTTTCATCATACTCACAAAATTGGCTACAGTGGGAGTAAAGCCAATTATCTCTAATGTCAGTCTGGCCTGGGCAGCGATGGCTGCAGGCAGACTTGGGTTGTCTGACCTTCAGCATGTGAGCTGGTTGATGAGGCCCACAGTCACTATAGCTGTGATGCTGGCAGAAATGCTGTCGAGCTGAGGCTGGTGCAATGTCATATAACCTCTCCACTGTCTTTGCTAACTGGCCACACAACACACAGCAAGGGGCCCAGCAGTAAACAGAACACGGCTACATAACCCAGGGCAATTTTTCAGATGGACACAGATGCCAAAAACAAGAAACTACTGGATAAATGAAGCAAGAGAGTAACAGGAAATCTTTAAAAATGCTGTTTGTTCCCAACTGAGGGAGAAAAACCTGAATTTCACATCAGGACTACACACAAGATCTTCAATAGACTGCAGATTGAGTAATGCATGCGTAGAGCTTTTGAGTAAATTACCATTGTGTTCTTTGATGAAAATAAAAAAGTAAGCTTTGATATGCAAGTACAGACAGAAAGAAAAAGTATTGGCTGAGATAAAATGGTCAAACTCAATGGAGCTTGAAAAATCAGCTTCTTCAAAGAGGAGCTGGGAGAGGAGCGAGGATGATTTACACCCATCTCATATACGGCACAATGCAGGGATTGGATGTCCCTGATCGCAGCAGGTCGGCTCACTGATGGCCTCCAAACCTGTGCCGCCTGCACTGTGCGTAGTGACCAGAAAAAGGATCGACTCCTCTGATCAGAGTTCGCTCAGACGGGGTTGGGCAGGAGGAGATTTCTCCCGTCTCCATGGGATTGAACTAGTCGAGAATCAGTCATTATCTCAACAAAGAGGCAGACGGGTGGCCGGAACTGTCAGGCTGTTTCCGAGAGCTTGTTTACGCCAGTCAGTCAGTCAGTCAGTCACAAAAACGAAAACAATTTCTTGCACTAATGGTCTCATCAGAGCAGAAGGGAGTCCATACGCTCACTGTTAGGGAGTAGTGAATACTGCTATTTGTACCATGAAGGACACCTCGCTGAAGCAGAAACACTGGCTGATACCTTCGTTGTTCATTGTTTGCCTGTGGAAAATGTTTCTTCCAGTGATGCAAATTTTGAAGCATGCAGCATAAAATAACACCAACATGATAAATAACTCAAAGCAATTCTTTGTTAGGTAACACAGTTATACCTAAAGACACACTTGGTTTGCATAAAATTGTGCAAAGGAAAGGCAGAGAAAGGCTAAAAGAATTGTTGGATAATTCAAAATATATTAAAACATGACTATTTAATAAGCCTGATATGTTTAAATAAGAAACAAAGGATCTACGACAAAGATTGACTTTCTAGTGTGATTTTATGCTGCTTCTGACAATTTCTGCAGCGCTGCGATTCACCAAGGATTCATCGCACAACCCGAATGCATCAAACTTGATATGGTGCAGTCATCGCACGGTCCAACGTGGATCTCAACCGAGAATTTATCATACGCATCATGCAGTGTTACATGCAGTGGACTTATATGGTCTTTGTTATCGTTTGACACAAGGTTGCAAAATGTGCTCGCAAAATGGTACAGCGAAGCAGTTCTGCATTTGTTGAGAGAGACCTCGCTAGTTCTTTGAGAGCGTCGTCAAAGCATCTCTGGCACCTTTGTGTGCCTTCCACTGCCAAGGTGGAAAAGCGGTACATCACGGTCCCTCATCCACTCTCATCATTTCTATTTCCTCAGCCACAGATATTGCACGGCAAAAAGTAATGTTGTGGCGTTAGAAGCACACAACAGTCATTTTGGGGCATTACGAAAACGCAAAGCAAGCTTTCTCTGGGCCCTGAATACTGAGTGCATCCAAGGTTCAAAGTAGTAAACTTCTTTAATTTATAATGTGGACATTAATAAAACAAAAGCGCTACCGCAGAAAGTCAAAACAAGGGACAATTACTTGATTGTTTGACTAAGCTCTTTATACGAGATATATCTGGTCATTTGTGTAGAGTCAACACCCGTACATTTTGGTGTCTTTGTCATTTTCAGTGTTTGTTCTTGCATCTTTCTCTTTCAACGCAGACATAAAAAAGGAAACGCGTGTATCCTCATCTCCAGAATTATTTACTTTCAACTGTGAAATATTACATCCGTATCTGTCTTCTGGGAGGCGGATTAGAACTGTGTCTGCCTGCAGCATAGGATGATCTGCCTTAAGATACATAATCTACATTTTACTGACTCAGTGACTCAGAGACTTGATATACTGTGCAGTGTGTGTGTGTGTCTGCAGACATTATAAAGGTCAGCAGCATTTCCATCTCCCCTCAGAGATGTTTCATTAGTTGGTGGCCCCTTGGCATACAAAGATACAGATGACAGTAAAGGAGCTGCTACAGGGTTTGACCTTTAACATCGGGTCATTTTAATCACACTTCATTTTTATAGACAGAATAAATGGGGGCATGTAAAAAAAAAACAAAGAAGAAGAAAAAAGGCCAGGGTGCCAACGGTTAGAATTCCTTCAACTCATAAATGCTTACAGAAGCTAGGTTTTTTAACAGTGTTAACAGTTATTGCTCATTGAGTTGTGGGCCATAAATCACCTTGACTAACATTTGGAGTGGCGCCGGTCTATTGGCACCAACTGTAGGTGACCTTTCTCATGCACACTTGCAGTCACGGGGGGGATTGTCCCAACGCTATTGTGCGAGTGCCACATAAATACCGGCCTGAGGAGACGGGCTAAAGGTCTTGACCTGTGTGGCCCTAAAGGGAGTCTGGTCAACCTTAGGGGTGTCGTAGAAGATAGTGTGTGTCTGTTCTAACAATGTTTAAGGCTTTGCTCGACTGCAAACAGAAAGTGAGATGTACAGTGATGCTTTCCTTCTACTGCAGCTCTGATCCTGATCAAATGGCTGCGACGCTTTGGCAGCGAGGGGCCTTTTACTGTTGCTAGGCGCCACGTAATTGACTGCCGATCACTTGTGCACCATTGAGCAGGACACAACAACAGATGTAAGATCAAGCCATTAAAAAACACAGTGGCACCAGGAGTCTGACTTTTCTCCCCCCCAGAAACTGCGATTGGCTCAATTACTCTGAGCTTGACATTTTCATTTATCTATTTATTATTTCTGTCTGTGTGATTACTTCAGGTAGCCAGCAATAACGTTTCATAAAATTTTTATTGTGTACAGTTCGGTAAGGAAGCTACAACAATGCATTTTCTGTCAATATGTTTGTTTGTTTCACTTAGGGAGTACCACAGGGCTTAATTCTTGGACCACTTTTGTTTTCATTATATGCAACCCACTGATGCAAATTATATGCAGGCATGATGTTTTTGTGCTTTTACGCTGATGACACACACCTCTACTTTTCTTTAAATCACAATATTTCTGGTCTGACCCAATCAATAAAATGTAGATCACATATTAGTGATTGAATCGCTCAGAATTTACCGCAACTCAATGCAGCTAAAAATGAAAGTGTTTCCACTTATTTTAGCTGATAAGTCCGTCAGGGAGATGTCAGCCAAGCACCCACTCAGTCCTGAAAGCGATCTAACCATTCGAGACAATTGAAAACACTGTGTCGGCGTTTCTTCAGTGCAGGGCCTGGACGTTATTGGTGATTGCAAAGGACATCCAGACATCTAAGGGTGACATTTGCCCTAATATTGAGCCTCCGTCCAAGAACATAGGTCTTTTCCTTGACTCTCAACTTTGCATACCATGTCGGAAACAGTGAAACAGTGAAAATTAAACTGTCTTTAGTCATTAATCAAAATCTGTATTTCACATTTGTACTGGTCTCCTTTGATTCATACCAATCCACTTTAGAACAGATTTACATACAAGGCATGGCATGTTCAAACGCTCAAGTGCATTTTTGAATGTTTACTTTTACATTACAGTTGCTGAATGTTACTTTATCTAACTTTTGGCATTTGCAGGAAAAGCAATTCAAGTGTGAAAGTTGCCAAATCTGTTATCCGTTCACATTTTGACATATGGAAGTGACTTGATGAAAGTCTACTCACTGACGAAGGAGGTCTCGCCCAGGTATCCCCGACGTTTCAGAACCACTTCCAGGAACTTGACTTCTTCGTCCACCACGTAGTGAGACTTCTCTAAGGAGATCCAAGCCCAGTTCAGACGGAATTGCTGGTTCTTCAGTCTGTTGCCTCCTGCGAGCAAATACAGTTATAAACATTGGCGCACCTTTAAAAAGCTCCCCAGAACTCATTATAGCACAACATTCAAAGCACTTTAAGGGAGGTGAAGAGTCAAAAGCCTTCCTGGGAATTTGCCTTTCAAAACTTGTTGTGAAAATGAATTGTTATTTGTTCTTGGGATAGCAAACCAATTTAATTTTCAATACTCCTTTATTAGAATTATTTGAGACTCCTAGCCAGGATTCAATGGGAGGTATGAGCGGTGCAGAACCGTTATGCAAAACGAATGGAGAACGGGCAGTCTAATTGCTTCATTTCTAATTAAGATAAAATGTGTCTGTGTCTGAACTGGGTTATTTTATCCTGGCCGTTTGAAGTTGGATTCAAAGGCAGAGGCTGCAGTCCTGGAGGGCATGGCTGCTACCATTTTGACCGTACAGAGTCAGAGCAAAGCCACACACAGACATCAAACACACACAGAGAAATAAAAAATACAGAAACCGAGAGGAAGGTGTACACACGGTGACTCACACAGAAACCATTCCAGCCTTCAGTGCTGTGCATTTCCTGACTTATGACTATGAGTCTGATATGAAATACTAAAAATCAGCCTGAATCTACCAGAGTGCATAGAAAGAGCTGCTGTTGTAGTGGAAGATGACACAGAGGGGGGAAGAGATCCAGATGACTGACCCCCTAAACAGCGAGCAGTGGTGAAAGCAGTGGAATAAATGGGAAATTGCTGGGAGGGTGCAGGGACATTGTTCAGAGGTTTTTAAAGATTTGCCTTTGTTTGTGTTGGGCACCACCGCTAAGGTCCTCCGCCCTGCTCCACCCCGGCTGTTACGGTCAGTTAATCTGTCACGTTCAGCTGACCGCTCCACCATGTCCGTTTCCTTCCTCCACGAACACAGCAAGACCTATATACCTTCACCCTGGGTGTTTTATTACATGTGAGCGTGCATGCATTTAAGAGAGTGTGTGTGTGTGAATTTGAGTGTCACCTTTGCACCTGTTCGCAGCTTTTTTTTGCTTCGGTCTAATATCCGACATATTTCCTCGCACAGAGTAAAATGGGTCTTAATGTCCCTAACATTTATGAATTTGAACAATAACTGGGACAATAGGACAAGGTAAGTGCGATGCACAAGGACAGAGGAGAGCAAACGCTGCTCTTTTTCCCCATCCTCTGCTATACTGACCGATCATTTAGATGGATACGTTTCAACCATGCACTACATTTTGAACACATCAAGGTACTTTCATCGTCCTTTGACAGGTTAGAGGAGGAAAGGCTGAGAAGATAAAGAAGGTTCCTTCTTCTCATCCCTTACTGCAGTTCTGGTTGCCCACTAATAAGCTTTGTCAACAATGTTGGAATGAAAACGAGCTCAGAAGAGAGAAGCTGATATCCCTTGAACTTATAGATCCAGTTCTGTGAGCAGACTGCAGACAGACTCAGTCAGATGTACGTAATTGGGACAAAAGGCTTATAGACAGCGTGAAGCTTAAGGAGACCAGAATGTGTTCCATTTTCTGAATCTGAATCATTTACTTAGAGTGTATATACAAGAAGTAAACATTTCCCCTATTTCTTATTGATGAAGTTTGATTTATTCAAAGGGTGGTGCTCTTGTTTGTCTGCTCAGTCATTGCACATTGCACTGAATAAATGGCGTGCATGCTACAGAATTGTGAAACATCAACAAATGAGATGCCAGATTGCCATTCAGATGATAAAATTGCAAACAAGCACTGGAATGCGAATGTGTACAAAGAAAACACATTTTAAGGAGAAAACTGTTTTGGCACAACACTCGGCATTATGTGTTAAAAAAACAGCAAATCTAGCAAATATAAAGGATGACTCACTGTTGTGTAACATCGACTGGAATATAAGGTAGCAAGAGGAGATGTATATATATATATATATATATAAAAAATGTCTCTAATAATAAAGTGAGTAAGTCAGGCATTCTTGAGGTCTACCACAGTGGAGGCTTTTTGCTCCCTGTGTGTTCCACATCAGTCATCTGGAGACAGAGGACCCGTCTATGACAGGACCCCCCAACTCCATTTGGATTAAAGCCAGCAGCATGGTACGCATGCCACCGGTAAACACTCCATGTGTGATCTCTCAGTCATGGAGGAGCCCAAACTCCACTGAGGTAATGGAAACAGAAAAGGTCTGGGCTATTCATCCAAATGCATATGATGACAGTGTCACATGAGTGATACACTCGATTTTGAGCATAATTCAAGGACGTAGAGGAAATAAGTTATATGTGATCATCTAACATTGCCATTTATGTGTAAGCTTTATCCAAAATGGCCTATACATTTTAATAGGAACATTAATATTAATGTACTTTTCATAATTATGTGCATGACACTGAAAAGACTTCAAGCCGGAGCAGCTCTCCATTTCAACATGAATCACGCCAAACACCTGTTTGCCTTCCAGACTATTCAAACATAAAGTGGCTCTATCAATTATTAATTTTTCCTACTCAGCAACATCCAGGGAGGAAAGCCATGAAAGCAATGTTCTCAAAACTGTCAAAAAATGATTAATGTTTACAGCTTATACTACATAGAGTGTTTTGCCACGATGACGTGAGAAAATACAGAGTTTAAGAACCCATAAAGTCCTGCTAAAGCTGCAATGTGGCCCTCGGGGAGCCGGAGAGTGAAGGTGCTTGTTCTCAGAGGACCACTTCACGCCCCCAGATTTCTTTCTAATTAAGATAAGCAGGGGTTGGAGTAAGTCCACTTCAGAGGGGCCCCAAGGAAAACACCAGCGTTAATCTTTAACCAGCACTCACAGTACTGAGACAGAATTTAGTCAACAATATCGCTATCGCTCATGTCTGGGTCTGTGCACTGCTACAGAATAACGTACGTCACGTGCTGTACACTGCTGCAAACAGGTTGCAAACACCTACTTTAGATTCTGACTTACAAATAATATTGATATTCTCAGTTACTCTTATTAAAATCATGTATTCACAAGAAATAGCTAAACAGTTAGTCGTATTCATCCACTGAGTAAACTGACTTGCATGCTCTCTTTTCCTCTGCTTGCTGGTAATGTTTGAGATCAAAGAATGTTTGAGCTTTTTCTGCTCTTACATCCTTTGTTAAGTATAATCAGTAACAGTTAAGTGCCTAAAATGCAAAATGTAAATGTAGAATGAAGAGGGTTAGGACCCACTCCATCACATCAACCACTTAGCCTTGAACATGAATCATCTCACAAAACGCCTTGTGGAGTACATGTAGCTGTACAGTAAAACACACGCTCTGTCGCCTAACATAGTGGATTTGTGATGAGGGACAGAAACCTTTTAAGAGACGCCAAAGAATGCGAGAGGCTCTGCCGTGCCAACATAGTGCCCCTGTCTCCTCCCTGCGTATATGTTGCAGACTGTCCTTATTTGGTCACCGTCGGGAATCGCGGGGCCAGGATGCCCCACGGACCCTCAACTGTTCATTCAAGCAGGCAGACAGAGAGGCGGCCCTTTGCCCACAGAGCCAGCACCACACTGATTAGGCTGGATAAACTGGGACCAGCATCAGAATCCTGTTCAATAGACACAATACATCTAAAAATACTTAATGATCCCATGCTGCTAACGGCCATTGAGTGCCAACAGTTTCCATGACATGCAATAACTCTAATCCACTCAGACAATACTGTGGCTGTAAGAATAACGAGGCTAGATGGAGATACATTAATAATTGTGGACAGATCCCAGAAAGTAATTGTAGGTATGTTGTGTGTGTGTGATACAAACGTACTTCAACAGGCTCCACTGGAAGACAAAAGCATGTGGTGGAAATTCTATGGCTGATGATCAAGAGCAAAGTGTCTCAACAGCTATTATGACTATTCATCAGCCCTAGATGATGATTCCTAACCATGCTGGTGGCCCCCCTGACCTTTCCTCTAGTGCCACCCTGGGGTCCAAATTTCACCTCAACCAACACTTTGATTCACAAAAAGTTATCTTGAAATTTTATGGTTGGATTTCCATTAATAATAATTGATTTCATGGAATTACACCCAACAGATTTATCCCCAGACACCACCAAACTGGCCATCACATTAAAATCTAATTGGTAGGAAACAGTGGAATTGCCTGTATTCATATTCATATATTCATGCTCCACAAAGGATGAACCATTTTAGGACACTTACCTTCCTCTCCTCTACAGCCCTCTGGCTTAAAAGCCAATTTAATACCTAATTGTCAGACGCTCATGCTCCTAAGGATTAAACATTTATAAACTTCACATTTTAGCCCCACAGCTGGTAAAGCTACAAGAATATTGTTCCTTTCATCCAACCTTTGTGTTTTAGGGAGGATGATGAATATCGGCCTCTAGGGGCCACTCGTGAGATTTTAAACTTTTGCGTCATGTTATTTTTTGATAAGATAACAATACTGATTTTGTAATTCTCACATTCTATCCTCCATATTGGATAAGACAAGCAAAATGGCAAAGCGACAGTTAAGTTGGAGAAGAAGGAATAATATTGTATCACGGAAAATCTGATATAAATTTTAAATCTTATGTATTCTATCATTACAGTTTGTATTAACTCTATAAAGTGAGTTTTCTTTTGTGTGTACCATATGCAGGACCATAGCATACGTTTCAACTCTCCAATTAAGGAAAAAGGGGACATGATAATCCTGTTGAAAGAAAGAAAGCATATGGCAGAGAGAGAGAGCGCGAGAGAGAGCGAGAGAGAGCGAGAGCGATACAGTCTAATCACCCTAAGCCTTGTATCGGCAGTAACGAGTGAGGAGCTGGCCATGAGTTGAAAGATTTAGAATTGCTATGATTTCACAGGCACCTAAACCCTTTTTCTACCGGCGCCGCCTTCAAAGAACTCGTCTGCCGGCCGCTCGGCAGGGTCCATTCTGCCTGCCGTTGGCTCTGTGGTCACTTTCACACAGCGGTCAGTCTAAAGGGACATCTGAGGCCTGAAAGCAAGGCCAAAGGTGGTTCTGAACAAAAGTGCCAGGTCAGGGAGATTAAAGTAAGTGAGGCTTTTCTCTCAGCAGGCAAAGTTCTTTAAGATTAACATCTGAACCATACCTACAGAGTTGATTTAACCCTCAGTGCGTCTTCCAAATTTGGAATCCATTGGCTGAATTTGGTTTCTTTTCTTAGATTTTCAATCAACATTTGAATCTCTTAAGAAGGCCTTTACTGAAAATGGAAAGCAAGTAAATTTGCATAAGCTTGCGTGCTTCAAATAAATCCTACATAATTTGCCCTATGGGGGCAATGTGAGGGCCAAAACATCATTCCTGACAGGCACCAGAACACCTTAATTCTGATTTTGCTAAACACAGATTTGCATTAACACAGATTTGCATTAACACAGATGGCGAGGATCACTGAGGATCACTGTAGAGTAGAGACATCATATAAATATGTCATTTTTGCCGCGCTGGAACAGCTTCTCCTCAGAGCCGCCATCCATTTTTCTGGTTGTTACTTTCCCTGCAGTGCTGACATCACCTGACAAACGTTTCCACTGCTCCCATGATTTTTGTTGGTATTGCATCTTGCAAATTTGTGACACGCGCAGCCATCCTGCATGCACACAGGCGTCAAAAAGATATGGAAATATACAGTAGTTTACTTCTTATGTGGACTGTGTTGAAGACGAGTTCAGCCTTATGGAGGATTGCACTCACAGCAAGATTGATAAACTATTATGGTGACATTTAGAATTTTCCACATACTGCACGCTCCACAATAAGTCATTCAAGCACTCAAGTTTATACACTATGATTATGATTTAAAAGTCCAAAAAGTTTTCGTGCTCTTATAGGTTTTATCCTCTACCTTGACACGGTACGACTGCTAGTAAACAGCATTCTAGACACAAGCAGCAATCTTCCTCCTGCCCCTGATTCCAAATTGTAGCGTCGGGTTGCTGTGGAAGCTTCTCCGTGACTTTTTCTCTCCGTTGTCACAAAGCAGGAGCTCCTCGCCTGCGCTGAAGAGCGGCGAGGAATTCCCACAGCTCTGATTTCACACGGTGCTCCTTTATGTGTGGCCCACGAGAGGAGAGCGGCAGAGGAAATGGAGTGCAGTGTGTGATGGTGGGGAGAGGTCGGTCTGCTCCACGCCCCGGCACCTTCACACACTGCCACGGCTGATGTCGTTTCTCATTCTTTCACACAAAAACCATAAGGGAGAAGTTTGACTGTTGTGATTCTATTTTTAAAAGTCATTGAGTACCCTGTGGTTAAAGAACTTTCAAAAGAATCGGACCAAAAATTATAAGCGTATAAAAAAAAAGAAAAAGTGAAACTAATCCAAAGAGTAGACAACAAAACAGCGCAAAATACTGCATTTTGGATGCTTGCAAGTCAATATTCCACTGTATTGGCATTATGCACATGCAAACAGCGTGCGTTTTTAAATGGAATCCTTTTTGCCTTGCCTGGAAATTATAGTTGAAGCAAACACCTTCAGGATTAGCAAGGAACCAACTCTG
>OMOW01109087.1:0-11633 GCA_900312555.1 Lamprogrammus exutus
GATCACAACAAATGACTATGTTATATTGTTTTTATGCTAATACAAGGCATTACAATATGAATTCAAGAGGATAGGCTATACATTGCTGTGTGTCTTTACTGTAAAAACAATACCTTAGTCAATGAGAAACAGTTCAGTCATGATGCTTGAGAACACGTGCAGATTGACCTTTGTGCATTGTTAAATAATGAAGGTGCAAATGAAAATATGCCATTTTATAGCATTTTACTTTCAGAGCAAACCGTCCCTCCTCAGTGGTAAATCAGGAACTTCCCAAAATGTCAAATACATTTCTGAGACTTTGGATGGCAAAACTTCCTGACATTGAAGCTATTGCCGCTTTAAAGCAATACACACATTTGCAATTTGTTGTCTGACTTCTGCCAGAAAACTGAAGGTAAAGGGGAAATCCAACACGACGCTCCAAAGTGCTGCAGGCCTCAGCACACCAAGGAATGGCTGTAGTAAGATCAACGCGTTGGCAAGGTTTGAAAGTTCAGCCCTCGATCCTATAAACAGCTTAGGCTTGTAGTTTCCCTCTGTGGCTCTTACACGGTCGCGTTGTTGAAGCCAAATGATTTCTAACGAGCTCAGTTTTTATTATAAGATTTAAGTCTACAGAATATTCCTCCATTCTTCCCAGATTTGACCCCAGTCCTGAAGTTTGATGATGATAACAAAAGAAGCAGCGACATATTCTGAAAATGAAAGAGTGACGCGCAAAGAGTGAAAACACGATCCAGTCACCTGTAACGCGGCATTGATGGTTTGGCTCTAGAACAATACAGACAGAGAGCGAAAACAAAACCAGCAGCTTATGCTTTTTCAGCATAAAGTCGTAATATTTTGAGAGAAAAAAAGTCAAAGTCTGGAGGCTCTGGTGAAGTTTTACTTTAGTATGAACTTCTCAAATAAGGAAATACTTAACACCAGATTAATCTAAGTGTTAGGACATTAAAGCCATTGTGTTGTGCTGTTTTACTTGAATTCTCAGTACATTACAGCTTTATTCTCGTAACATTGGGACTTTTTCTGGAAATATTCTGGCTTTTTTCCTAGAAATATAACCAACTTATTCTTGCAACACTTTGACTATTTTACTCAAATTATTCACTTTATTGTCCCAATCTCTTTTTCCACACTGGCCCTAATACTCCGTCGTAGAAGAAGGATACTTCCGCCAAGCACTGAAAGCAATATGTTTCTTAAAGTACAGTATTTACGTCTGGACATTAGATTTGCATGCATCACATTTTGAGACTTGCTGCAAGTCGCTCAACTACATAAAGGCTTCATGAAAAAAAAAATTATATATAAAATTTTAAAAAATGAAATAAAAAAATGCTCCTATTCTCCTCGTATTTAACCATTCGACCAGTAGAAGTATTTTGAGACACAGAGAATGATTTGTTTGTGATTCATTTAGTTTGAAGAATAGTCACACAACGCTGTGGACTTCTGGGTGATGTAGTTGTATTGACAATTTTGTCAGATAAGTGAGCATTAATGACCTGGGCCATCTATATTGTATCCACAGCGACCGGAGAGCTTGAGTCCAAACACAGTCAGTCAGAATGTATCAGGTTAAAATCTCGTAGCACAGTCAAAGCCATCAGCTGTTGTACTCAGCTGACCTGGATCACAGCCAGTGTCATTCAAAACAGGAAGCCTCGCCATTAGTTCTCCCCAAAATATCACCTCAGGTCACTGTGGAAAAAGGGTGCTGCAGTTACACTTGTCTTTTCAAACGCAACCTTGGGATGTGTCCAGGCTCGGATCACAATGGGAGGAATCTATCATGGGAAATCTGAAGCTACTTTCAGAGATGCGGGTAAAATATGAGACTTTTCTGCGTATTCATCACAAATTTTATGTAACGAACAGCCAAAAAATGGAATTTCTGATACATACGAAATGAACAGTCTGATATTTTGTGAATTTGCCTCACAGAGAATCAAACAAGCTGGGGTGAACATAATCTTTTCAGTCCAGTGTGAGTACCAGGAGGTTACGTAAATGAACGTTGCCAAGCCTGATGCAGCCTTTAAGGAGCATCTCCTGCTGCAGGCTGAGGAGGGCGAGCTGCAAAATATTTCCATTATCGGTGTGCTGGAAATAAAAGCACTGAAAACGCTCAGTACGTTTACATACACATTAAAACCTCAGTTATACTTCAATCAGGCAACAAATCGACTTTTTAAAACTCTTTGATTCAATCATTGAAATTGGGTTAAATCTGTGTATACTTCGAGTAAGAGACCTATAGCAAAGACCTAGATTAAGCTGCTTCCAGGTGTGTTTCCTCCTACTCCTATTATTATGCAATGCATCATGTACATTATAATCACAGAATGGTGGAATCCTATTTTTTCCCTTCATGTATACATACGTCTTACTCGCATTTTGGCCTTAATTGAAGTACAGACGAAAATTTACTGGTACAGTATCTGAAAACATAATGACTGTCATCACCTTTAGCGAGCTGAATCTGAATGGCTGGCAGATGCCTCGACATTTTCAGCAAAGTGTCTTCATGCAGACCTGCTAAGATTGTGAAACTTCATCTTCACAAACCTCGATCGCTGCATATTTCGTTTTTTTGCAACCCCGTTTATCAAATAGAAGCTTAAAAACCTCCCAACAGGGCAGTTAAATGTGTCATAGTATCACACTGTATTCAGCTGATGTATAACAGATTGTGTGTGTGCAGCGTGCAGATTGTGCTCAAGAGTGTTCCTGCATTAACTGTTACACCATCTGTGCAAAGAAAACTGAAGATAAAAGCCAGAAAAACTCAGCTTGGTGCATTAGCTATTTAATTTATCTATCAGCACAACATTTGTGCATGATTGCCAGACACTTAAACGTCACTCTCATACTGTTACATGCTCAAAAATAGTGAGAGCATATTTTAGACTGTTTGCAGAAATGCTGCTCTTATTTGCTCTACAATTTGGTCAGTTTCAGACTGTTGATGGAACAGCACAATGACTGACTGAGCAGTCGGTGTGTCCTGGCATGGGGTGATAAACGTTGCTTTGAAAAGACAAATATATCCACAGCAATTAACTGAAAAAAACAACAACCTATGATTCTGGCATTACACCAACATCATGACTGATTCGTTTTCAAATGGGCCACGTTAAAACGAGAATGGAAACACTGTCCTCTAAAACCCTGAACAGTCTTATCTGAACGGTACTCCCCTCACATGTCCCCTAAAACCCATGTCCCTCCCTTGCCGACCAATCTTTTATGCCATCAGTGGCGTCTCAGGAGTTTAGAGAAGAATCCGGCAGAGGACGACTTGTCGGTCTTGGCCTGATTCTCCTCTGCAGCTTGCGTCTTCTTCTCTCCCAGCCCCAGCTCCCCCTCTAGCTGCTCCAGCTCCGACTGGTCCAGCAGCTCAAAGTCCTCCACCTCGCTATCTGACTCCTCGGCCAGCTCCAGTGGTAGCAGCTCGGTGGATTCTGGGAGTCTTGACCTCGCCGGGGCTTCGCTCATTGCCGTGAAACCAACGGCAGCCTCTATTCTCTCTTGAATGGCAGCCGTGACCGCGGCGGCAATGACATCACCTGCCATCTGATGGACTATTTCCAGGGCCTTGTCGATGGGTTGGTCTCTCTGCATATGCTTGGAATTGATCGGGGGCTGGGGTTGAGGTGAGGGAAGACCGAGGCTGAGGTCGTCGTCGTCATCACCATTGGTTGTTGCGCCATTGTCAAGTGAGGGGAATTCTGGGAGGCCACCAGTGAAGGCTTCCTCCCTGTCAAGGTCTGTGAGGTTTGGGTAAAAACAGTTAATATTCCAGCACAGCAAGCCATGGTTTGACTGTAAGTGGTCAAATTTAATGTAAACCTAATATAAGTGCAAAATTTGGCACTGTGTAAAGAAACATTTAATATTCGGGAAAAAGCCTTTCAAAACAGCTGGATTGTTGTTTGGATCTACCATGTACACAGTATGTGCATGCATTTGTGGGACGACATGAAGTTGTCAAACGCACCCTCTGAGTTCTCAGTCTGTGGTGTGTGTCCCTCTGACAGGTTGAATGTGCCATTGTCCGTCCAGGTCACATCAGACACCTCTGTGTCAGATACAGACATTTCCTTACACACTGCGGAGTCAAGCTGTAGAAGAAAAACAATTAGACACAAAGCTGCTTTTACCCATTACCATACCAGTCTCATACCCATTTACTGTATGGACAGAAAACTCTGGTACATGTGAAGAGTTTATAAAACAGAGGCAATCCTGAAACGAGGGTAGGACTTCAACACTCTATATCTACTGAATATATAGATTCAGTATATACAGTAAAACAGGATAAAGCTTAAATGTGAATTTTCAAATCTTGACACATTTGAGGGATGAATTGTATATAATTAAGATCAACAGATTTAATCTGAAAGCAGCAACATTTACAAGCATCTTTTTGCATTACTTTTGCATCAGGCTCTATGAGTTTTGCATTTCATTTGGTTTTGACTTGACCGCGACTGTCAGAGGCATCGGTAGATCGAGATAAAAGATTGATTTGAGCTTGAGATGACCAACTAACCTTGGGAAACATGGAGGAGAGGTCTGACTCTACGTTCTCTTTCTCAGTCTGAGCCCGGATGAGTCTCTTCTCTGAGAAGAAGAAGAAAATAAGGACAGCGTTGGAGTTTTTTCTACTTAAATATAAATATAAATATAAATATAAATATAAATATAAATATAAATATAAATATAAATATAAATATAAATAGCAGAGTTTCTGCTCTGCCATTTTTTTTGTCAGAAGCACTATAATGTTTTTATACCACTGTAATGATTTTAAAGTGCTTTTATTGGTACACGAGGCTTTAAATGGTCTAGGACCAGCTTACATTGCAGAATCTCACATGAGGGAGGTGAGCTCGGTGATATAAACATTTACATTTACATTTATATAAATATTTACAAAACAACAAAAAAGTGTTTTAATTAGCTCCTTGGCCAAACAATAAATGCTTTCTTCTCCAATAAGACAAGACGGTCTTCAGAGGTTTACAGTAATCCACCTGGTGTGTTTTCATGTTCCTGGATTGTGGAAGCTAAATTACCATCTTGCATCAGACAAAGTCGTTTGATGGAAACTGTTACCCTATTTTAAGATCTCGTTCATTTCAAAGTAATTGTTGTAATTGTTCAATCTCCACTGTTTAGCATCTTAAACTGCTCTGCTGTCCACAGTGTCAGGTCCTCTAAAGCTGCTGTGTTAAGTATTTTCAACATAAACTCAAACGAAAACTGGAGATGCAGCTATTTTATGTCTATATGCTCCTAAACTGTTAAACAACCTTCCAAAAAAAAATTAGGGAGGCGAGCGCAGCGAACGAAGAAACAAATAACAACATATCTGTTTTATCGAATTTATTATTTTATTAATCGCATTTTAAAGAATCTCCCTCTCGTTCTCTCTGTGTTTATACAGTATGTATGTATTTTTAAAGTTTTTTATCTTTTTTTTCTCAACTGTAAAAGCACTTTGAGATACGTTTATTGTATTAAAGGTGCTATACAAATAAAGATTATAATTATTATTATCATTTATAAGGATTAACGCTACCTGAAGACAAAAAGGAGACATACATTTAGTTTACATACGTACATGTGATGTTTTGGAAACTATCTCTATATTGAAGGCATAATCTGCTGTAATTTCATATAAACAAACATCTGTTTTGCTACTTTTGCTTGTTGTGTAAATGGTAAAGATTTGAACTAAATTCATCCAGATCATGAAAACCTTTCTATTTGCTGCTCTATTTGCTTATTGTTTCATTTGCTGAATTTTCCTCAAACTGATGCAATTTGAATGTCTTTGTTTGGCATTGAGGGAACACTAGATACAGATACCATTAGGTCTGTGCATGAAAGGGGGAAAAAATTAGTAGAAACTCAAGACTTTGACATATTGACAAATTTCGTGTCACCACAATGTCATATTTATTAGTTACCATGATTCTCTTTGATTTTCTGAAGGAAGTCCCCGATGCCAAAGTCCAGCTTCTGCAGAACTGGCTCCAGCCACAACGCAACTTCATGAGATGAGATTAGAGGCCACAGGAAGATACCCAGCACTGCATAGCATGGCGAGGAGGGAAAATAAACAACAGGATTTATGTCGGCTAAGAAATGTATGGATGTCGCCCTGTAGTCCTGTAGTTTGCTCACCAGCAAAATAAATACACTGTAAAATAATTTCAACCATACATTTATCTGCAGAAATGAGTTTACTTATTGTGTTAAAGGCTAAAGGACACAGTTTGCCATCATTCTGTAAATTCCTAGCAATCGTAATTCATTTGAAAGCAGAATCTTTTGAAAACACACTTAGTGATGATTGCCTATTGGACCAACCTTTTATTTTAAATGACTGCTGCCGGATTAAACTGTGTGACATTGTCATTTTGAGGGTTAAAGGAGACATAATTGAACATCATCCAGGTAGCAGCGATGAATTATAGCCTTCAAACTACTAATATCCTAACTAATACAAAGCCCATAAGAGTGAAACAAAACAGGACCCATGACAAAACCGTGGTACACACCGGAGGTCAGAGTAGCAAATGTAGCAGTTGATTTCACAGACTCACCAAGAATATATGAGATCACAATCCCTGGAATGTAGCGTCCTAAGACAGCAAAAAAGGTGCACAAACTGCAAACCAGCAAGCAGAACTAGAAGGAAAACAAGTCAGCGTGTTAGAAATTCCAAATTCCCACACCTGGTCCAGTCTGCTGTTGCCAATATATAAATTAATTAAAACTGTGTACAATTTTGTCCCATGATAAAATATGCTCCACAGTACAGCAGAGAGATCCCAGAGGTCATCATGCTTTCTGGTGGTATTTTTGGCCAAGCTTAATCTGAGGTTACCGGGCCGTCGTTGCCTCACCTTGCCAGGGTTTTGCTGTTTGAAAGCCGACGTCTCCTGCAGGAAAATTTTGAGGGACTCGCTGAACTGAGGTCCAGTCCCAGACCGACTGTCCTGGCCCGAGTCAATGATCTCCCAGCTACAGGGAAACAAACACAATGGCAATGACACAATCGCCTTCAAAATAACTCACAGTGAAATAAGAGATAAGTCATTATGCCACAGGGCAGCAGCATTTTTCAGTGTCAAATCATCAGAGCAACTTTCTTTTGTAACCCAATTTTACCTGATTGAAACCTAGATATCACCAAAACCATTGTTGCTGGGTGTCTAAAACAGACATGTCCAGAGAATCATATATGCATAGGTTAAATATTACATGACTCCTAGTGTTTAAGCAGTGTTGTTGTTAGATTCATTCAAAAGACTATATGACACACCATCTACTATTCAGTCTTCGCTTCTTTCTTCTTCTATCTTCCTTCCTGACCTCCTTTCCTCTCATCTTTCTTTCCTTTCTTCATCCCCTCTGTCTTTAATTCATTTTCTTCTTTAACTGATTTTTCCAAAACTGATGGCATGAGGTTTTCATTCGCGATCAAAGCTCATCTCAACTTAACTACGCTTGGAGTATTTTTGCTTTGGATACTTGAGTTCCCGTATTTGTTTGTATTTATTTGAGTAAAATTCCAATTTGCACGATCACTAGTGGCCTGGATTATCACGGAGCAGAGAGCAAACTGCTGTCTGAACTGATGCTCTGACACGGTTGTTCTCTAACCTGACCAGATGACACACTACCAAAACTTTGTCAAATAAACAAGCTATTTATAAGTCCATGTGGCTTTTGTTTATTACCGCTGCTTCGTTTGTAAAATGGCCAGCATGAACTTCAACAAATGAAATGAAAATCAAAGTCAACATTCCGACTGTGGTTAAGATCAAAGACAACAAAGCGTGTGTGACAGTGAACTACGGATGTGTCTCAGCAGGGTTCATCAGATTAAATGGACAACGGCTAAATTTAAGTCCAAGGGAGGATGGAGACCACATGTCCCGTGACAGCAGCTGTGCTGGTGTGAAATCACCACAGAGGTTTGGTTACTACAACAACTAAGCAGGTTCCCGCCAGATTACAGAGCTGTGAAGCTCCGGTGCTAATTGAAAAGAGCGCAGTCTTCATCTTTAAGAGGATATCAGCAGAGGGAAAACTCAGAAGTCTAATGAATTACAGACAACAGTAAAATAGATGCTGTGTTGTTAAAATTGTCTATTGTCTGAGCCGGTGTTGTATGTTCCAAGATATCCATCGTTTGCGTAAGAGACATCAGCTATGACAGATTGATTGGGCTAGATGTTTTCATTATTCCAAAACCAAATTCCCGAACTCTGTTTTAGAGTACAGGACAAATTTTTATGAAGATAAATTGTGACATTTATCTTGATACGATAAATGTAACATTATTATTTAAATACATCAGTGCAAGATATTTCCTTTCTAGTGCTGACTCACAAGTTATACATTTAAATAACGCAATTAAGGTTCAGGTGCTGTATGACAATAGGTATTTTTACATGCATATTAAAACTAATCTAATCCAAATAATGCAAATTTTCAAACATCATATAAACACAATTAAAGTAATTAGACAGAAATCTGCATAAATCGAAGTTGTATGGCAGAATCCGAATAATTCCATGTATGTATACAGCTTACTTGCATTTAATTGCAGTACAGACAAAAATCAGAGTATACTGTAGTGTGCATGACTGATTTGACCTCAGTGACCCCATCACAGTGACTTTAATCACCCACTGTGTCGACACCCATTCTGTCTGCTGATTTCAAACTGACGGGTGAGCAGGTCAACATTTACGTGCAGCTCCTAATGTGACAACTGTATCACCCTATAAAACTTTCCAGTCCACCATTTATGACTTTAGAGGCCATTCCAAGGAGCAGGCCCTGCTGCTGGGTTAAAGGGTAATTCCGTAACTACAGGCAATGGGTTTGATCCAGCAAGCGTGTCAGCCAGCTGTAAGGTTTCCTGTCAAAGTCTGTTTGCACTGAAAGTCACTCTAATCAGTGGACCAAGCACAGAACTGACCTTATTTACATTTCCACAAAATGATTCCATCCATTGCACTGGATTGTGATTCCAAATTTATCCCTCCGGCTGGCAGCTGTCAAGGAAACGTTTTCTCGGCATTCGAAACAGTGCAAATTCGCATTTGTTGGCAGCCGGTGTTAGCGGAAATCCTTTTAAGAAATGCCCTTTTCCCCAGGTCAGTTCTTTATATTCACCTTTAGCTCATACGCTAGCGTTAGCAATGCTTATTATCATGTGTGATGTATTAGTACTGTAACATACAACAGTGTACTGTACTGATATCATGTTAGTGCGGTAATGTTTACATGCTACTTACTGTGAGGCTGATGGGAATCATTTTTTTTAAGGTAGGTGTCATGAAGTTCTGTCTATGCTGCCGTACATGGAAATCAAATCATCCCTTGTGTGCTGTGAATGGTACTATTTTCAGGTGTCAAAATTGCTCAAAACACGCTAAATATGTAAACAGCACAGTGCAGTGAAGATTAGTGCAAAGTCCTGTATATACTCTGTATATACTCTGTATATACTCTATACTGTGTTGTAGTAAGTTATTGGCACACAGCGTCTGTGTCTGGCAGAGGAGCAGACAAAGCCGCTCTGCTTGTCAACTGTCTTTCCATTTCCCTTCCGAACCCGTTTACCCTTCCTCCCCTGTGAAATTCCACATCAGCCCCCCTCCCCAACACCCTCACCCCCACTCCACACCTCCCACCATCACTCATGAGCTAGGTTACACGAAATAAGACCAAGAGCCCAGAGAGCAGCAATAGTATCTCCTATACGCCCAGCAGTGCCCCTCGCCACCTGACCCAAACACCCAGTCTTGTCTCGCATAACCCTCGTGACCAAAGTACAACTCGCTGCTCCCTTGCAGGCACATGTCCCACTCTGGATGAATGACTTCCAGGGATACGTGAAGGGGCGACCATGTGACACCGTTACCGTGAAGCAATCAGTAAGGGACCAGGCGGATAAATGTTTCTCCGTTCCACGAAAGACAGACCTCTCCTTGGAAACAGATGCAAGTGTTCCTAAAGTGCTGTAAGATTTCTTCATATCCCTTATTGACTGCGATGAGGATGACCTGTTGTTTAAAGCAACGCTATGTAATTTTTGGAGCCGTTAATAAAATTGTCATTTGTTTACATTACATTACTGGCGCAAAATTGGAAACCCCTGACAACGGTGCTTTCATACCGCTGAAATAACATTTTAGTTAGAAGAACTAACATTACAGGCACAGCTTATGTTACTTACTAATGGAGGAGAAAGGGCAAGAAAGTTCACCGTCTGTTTTGTGACATCACAGTTCAAGGTTCATTATTGTTTGAGTCCCAAGCGGCCCTTTTTCGCTGGGCTCCGACCCCTCACCCCTGGCTGACCCACAAAGTGCAGGCCTCACACAACGCGTCACGCACGAGTAGGCCAGTGGAGATGACCTGGGCAACCTCACTGGAATAGCGTGATTTTGTTCAACTGAACTACAAAGAAACGTGCCATTTTGCAGTCAAACTTTTGTTTGACGGTTCCCACTGTGTCAACAGAGACAACGGCCACGTCGGAGGATTGCAGGCTGGGAAGCAGCAGCTGTCAGGCAGAGATCACATTTTACCCAATCGGTAATCTCAGAAACAACATAGGCAGCGTTGTGTCTGAGCCTCTAACAAGCCTGGTGATGGCGCACCAAAAATAGGGCAACAATGCGAGGAATGGCAGCAAAAACATCCAGGCTCTTCGAGGACTGATTTTTTTTGGGTGGGGTGGGTGGAGGGGAGGGGAGAGTTGGTGGGGAAATATGTTTACCCACCTGTTTGTGTGGGCACATGACATAGAAAGTCTCAGCGCGACGCAACTAATACCTGTTTATGTTCCGCGTGCAACCAGCTTTACAGGAAGTTGACATTCAAGTGAGAATGCAGAGTGGAGACTAGTCAAGCTTACGCCGTAATTCTTTCGATGGTGAGCCAGAGGAAGGAAGCCAAAAGCAACAAGTAATGCAAGCAAAAGCATTACAAAAGCAGCCTGGGGCTTTCCAAGGAGGATTCATGGCACACTGTTCATGTGGTTGAACAGTTTAAATTAAAAGTGAATCTGATCGTTTTTGTCACAGATGAGAAATAATTTCCCTCGTCAACATTTGGGGTTAATATGAGGCCAAATCAAACACTGATTGGACAGTCAAAACAAGAGCCTGACCAATCTATTGGCAGGTCAATTGTCGTCTAATATCACCTAATCAGATAAAAGTGTATTTTGTATTTGTTGGCTGACAGACAAAAAGACGTTTGAATGCACAAATGTTTGACCTTTCTTCCCCTTGGTTCAACTTAAATGCATTTTTGAAGTATTCCTGTTTTTTTAAAAACTTAAATTAATTATTATCAAAATTTTACAGATACTTATAATTGATTGTTACTCTCATCCATGATAATACAGCTGCTGCATACAGTGCGTGTCATAACTCTATAACAACAAAGTTTGAAGGATCCTTGACAAAATGTTTTGCATCAGCTGAGATATAATCATCGGATTCTTTTACTCTCAAATATTGATATGAGTATTAGATCGGAAGAGCATCCAGTATCGGGTGGTATATGCTTACGACAGCAGTGTA
>OMOW01109100.1:0-10891 GCA_900312555.1 Lamprogrammus exutus
TCCATCGCAGTTGATTGGTTCACACATTCTGCGCTGGGGGATTCGCTGCATATCTGTTGCGCTGCTTCTATCTTTATTTACTAACAGAGCACTGCATGCGGTGCATTACACACACCTGTAAATCTGATTATGTAAACAGTTTACAGTGCACATTTGTTTGTATTTGCTTAATACTTTTTTTAATGTGCAAAGCTTTGAGCGTTCATGTGGCAAAATCCTGCTATTTATTTTGCTTATTTGTTTTATTGCTTGTTTTGTGGTTATATTTGGCACTTTCTCCTAATCATATCCTGTTCTCTGCTGCTACAATAACCTAATTCCCCCATGGGCATCATTACACTTTCCTCTAATCTAATTTATTATAAGACTCAGAATCCGTCTGAACTTATCATCTGCACTCACTGCAATAAAGAGGCAGTAAACAATATTTCTCTCTCTCAGTAAACCAACAGAGCCACACATTAAGGATATAAAATGCGCAATTCATCATTTCTGATCTAAAGTTAGACTTTTGATTATTCTAAGTCGCTGAACATATTTAACCACTTTGATACGCCGTGTACATCAAGCATTCACTCTTATATTCCTTATATTTCATCTCCCTGATCTGATTCTATCCTCACGCCTGCCTTCATCTCACTGCATCTGCTCATCCAACACCGAGTCCTTCACTCCAGCAGCCAGGACCGAGAAGAGGAAGGAGGGGAAGAAGGAGCGGAGGTAGAGGGCCGCTCGGGGGACGGGGTGAGCCAGCGTGACCTCCTTCCTCTTCCTGTTCACAGTTTGCATAATCTCATCGGCCAGCACAGAGGGGCGCACGCCATGGGTCAGCTGACTGGCGATGACTGTGAAAGGAAGAAAGCAAACATTTAGATTCGTCTGTGTACTGCACAAAATGAAGTTATTTATACTACAATGTTTGCTATTACTGCACCTACTCCTGTATGACTACTTTTGCTATGTATTTTCTCCACTATTACTACTACTACTAATACTGCTACAACTATGACCAATATTAACCACTATGAGGACATTGACTACTACTACTACCACCATGACCAGTACTACTGCTTCTTCTATTACTAAAACAAGTACTACTGCTTCTTCCATTACTAAAACAAGTTCTATTGTTACCTCTATTACTACTGCTACCACTTCATCCACCACTACTACTAGTTACTGAAATAAATACATACTATATTTACTATGTTTCCTTTTGCAAACATCCACATTTCTAAAGACTACAAATAACTTGCTAAATAAATACTTAAATACTTTTTCTACCTGCCACAGCCACACAATTATTATCACATTTTATTACATTAACATGTCAGTAGTAGTAATAGTAGCAGTAATAACCATACATTTAAAATACCATCAAGGTAATCGGGGCCTTTGTAATGATTTTGCGTATATTCCCATTCTTTTACTCACATGCAGCCAGGCTGTTGGGTTTAGGGGCGGGCTCTTCTACGGGCGGCGGTGCGGAGGCGTCGATGAAGGTGTGGCTGATGGTGCTGACCACAATCCCATACTCCTCCACTTCAGCCCGCAGGCAGTCGAAGAAGGCCTGTGCGGCATGTTTAGACGCCGCATCTGAAAGGTATTAACACACAAACACATACAGATACGTTCAGGTTTGCAGATACAAAGGAAGCGTGACTCACCTACAACTAAACCTCATTCCATACATTGCAGACTGCATAGTTTGAGTAATTGTTATCTCTCTATCTCCTCTCTGGGACCTTTTCCTGTGTGTTGCACCATACTGTGAGAGCTGCGAGACACACAGCACATACATGTCTGAAACATCATAGGGTTCAATTACTGCCGAGGAGGATACGTTGTCGGACACGTTTGTCTGTCTGTCTCTCAGCAGGATGTCTCAAAAGGTTAACTACTTTAGCAGGTTGGACATGATCCGGGGAAGAACCTGTTACATCATTTTGGTACTAGTTGGCCTGATGGTGGCGCTGTAATAACATCTTTTATGTTTGGCGCATCACTTTTGAACCATAAGTCATAGAATCTAAATTATTTCCCTCCTGGATTCCTTGGATTTGCCCCCCTCACTACATTCTCTGACATTTAGAAAATTTCACCATAACAGTTTTTGTGTCTCTCCTTATTCAATTATTTGGTCATTTGTCACAAATGTTTACATGTAGAATGCCTGGACCAACACGGACAAATGGTTTCTCTTTGTTTTTTGATTTTCCTCACCGTATTGGTCTAATTGGCTGCCAAAGTCAAGTGGGCGTGGCTCATTCTTCAAAAAAGTGTTGCATCATGAATGAATCAGTCGACCGTAACCAAACTTATATGCACTCGCTACTTAACTTTGGAGCCTTACATGGTAGAATCAAATTTGTTGGTTTGTCAGTGGGGGGAAGGAGGTGATCATGGTCTACTCAAGAACCTGTTAAATTTCATCATTGAGAGACAGAGTCATAATTGGAGGACTACTTGGCCTTGGTGGAGGTATGCTCCCTCTGAGTGTCCTCTAGGTAGGAGATGTAAATCAGTGAGCATACATTTCATAAAGAAGACATTTGATCTCAGTGTTGACAACTCACACGAGCTTCTGAAGGGGACAGCCAGTCTGCCATGGATGCTGTTCACCAGCACAATGTGTCCCGCTCTTCTTGAGATCATTGTTGGAAGTACACCTACAGCAATGCAATCAGATAAGCACAGATCAATAAGAACAGATACAAACACCTCTTTGGTCATCTCAGGTGCATCCAGCCCACCTTTGGCCAAAGTGCTGGGGCCGAAGTAGTTAATGTCCATGATGTTTTTGTCCGTTTCCAGGGAGACGTTCTGCACTGGAGCCTTCAGCTTCGTGCTGCTGTTACATATTAGCACATCCACATAGCTGTAACACTCCATCACCTCAGCCACCACCTCCTCCATGCTGTCCATGTCGCTGAAGTCCAGGATCACCAGCTTTGGGGTAAATGTCTTAGGAGACAGAGGACCCAGAATTGTATTATTTGATCAAGTTCTGCAGCTTGTTATTTTCATTATTGATGATTAACTTAACGACTTGTTTTCTTGTTAAAACATTTATCATATAAAAGGTTCCCAGAGCAAACCGTGACCTCTACAAATTGCTTGGTTTGTCTGAGCAACAATTTCAAAACCCCAAGAGGAGCAAGAATCTGTTATTAAAGTGAGAGATTAATTTCTCATCAATTAACTAAATGGCTTGTTGTCTCAGCACTAACACAGCGCACCGCTAATGGGGAGCAAAAACAACTGTCACATGTAGATGATGGAGCGATGACAACAAAGGTGAGAGATCTACGACCTCCAGTCAGTGATCATCCCGAGGCAAACAACCCCCACTATAAACACGAATCAACATGATCAATGTCTTTTTGCAGCTCAACGCATAATCAATACCTGGGGTTTATGTATTTTCTAATTGGATGATATTGTTATCTGTGTGTGTGCTTTTGGCCTGTGTGTGTGTAAGATACAGAGGACAGCGTGCTGTCAGAGAGGATGTCCTGTCATTGTGTTGGCCAGGGGGGGAAGTGGTGATCAGGGAGGAGGTGGAAAGAGCCGAGGATGATGATAACAGAAACAGAACCCGTCCTCCATGTCATGTCAGCGTGTTATGGAACCATTCCCAACAGCTGTCTGAGGGATTCTGTATGGGGCGCCAACTGAAACGGAGAGGATTTTGTGTACAAAATGAGTTATGTGCCTCGAAATGTACATTTTTGCCTGGATGCATTTGTCCACAATATGACAAAGGGACATTTGTATTTTGTCCACATAAATGTTTGGACAGGACTTTCGTACATGCACAAAAAATTAAAAGGAACAATTTACTTCGTACATTGAATTAACAGCAACACATTTGATTTCATTTCATTGACGGAAGGCAGAACATCATTTTTATTTCGTGGACGACGTCCAAAAATGTAACTTTGTGAAAGAAAAATCAATTTAGTCTGAAAGAAATTGTTCCTTTTCATTTTTGTGCATGTAAAAAAGTCCATACAAATGTCTCTTTGTCATTTTGTGGACAAAATGCATCAACATGTTTCTTGGTTTCGTCGTGAAAATCTACATTTTGTGGCACAGAACTCATTTAGCATAAGAAATCCTCTGCGTTACACTCGATGCCCCATATTTCTGTTAACAGATCTTGATGAAGTGCACGGCTGATGCTATGTCAAGTTAATGGTTTGCCCTGTGACACCCTTAGGAGAATGTACACAACGTTTCCGGTGTGTATTAATAGATAAGATACAGTGGCAGCAGTGTTTATGGTAGCAGTCATATTGTGCGATTTGCTTGCTTTGTCAATTTGCCAAAAGATGACTCAGGTCTATAAAGAAGAGTAATGATTTCAGTTCAGAAGTGTTTACTCAAGGTCTGGCATGTTTATGGCGCTGCGTGCTGAAGTTGCTGCCAGCAGCCATTTAGATTGACTTCTTTTCCTCACCTGACTGGGATCAGCGTCGCCAGTCAGGAAGTCATACAGAGACTCCAGCTTATCCCAGGTGGTCCCGCACAGGATCAGCCTGGCGCCCCCCGTATGGAAGAGACGGGCACACTCTGAATAAACCGACAGAGGGAAAAGAGGTCAAAACAGCCGTGCTGAATAACTTTGGCATCTCATTCATACATAATTTATTCATCAAGGATTCAGAGTCGAGTCTGTCTCCATTTGTTATTGCTCAATAACCCATTCCAGTGGCACGAATCCCAGATGTGGATCTAATCAATTGTTCTTTGGCCCGAGTCAACTGGATTTCATGTATTCCATTTCTGAGACATTCTGTTACAGACAGTGATAGAAACAGAACATCCTTGACAAACATAAGAAGGTAAAATGTAAAAGAAAACCGTGCTCATTTACCACTCCCCACCCCTGACACAGCATCAGTGATCACAACCACTTTGTTTCGCACTAAGGACTTGGACATGAACTGCATGACCTCATTGTAGATGTAGTATATTCCTGCTGCCACGACTATGAGCAGGGGCAACACCATCACAGAGGGGAGAATCATGTTCTGTAAGGGAGAGAGAGCAGACGATCAACGTTCAGACCTACTGACCTGCTTTCTACAGAACGAAGAGCCAGCGGTCTGCGCTGAAAGGCTTGCTGGGATCAAGTGTTTGCTCTACCAAGGTGTGGCTCATTTGTTGTGTAAACTGTGTCAAATGTACATCGATTTCAGGGTGAACATTGAAAACTTCTGTGTTACCTGAAAGCTTAAACTCCCTTCTACAAGTTGCATCTTTTCATTTACATCTCCTCCTTCGTGTTTAGTATGGATTACCTCAGCCAAGGAGGTTATGATGGATTTCGATGATGGACAGGTTGGGCATAATCCAGGGAAGAACCCGATAATTTTGGTAACATGGCACTGTAACAACCACCTTTACGTTTTAGCCTATAACTTTTGAACTGCAAGTCATAGAATCTAAATAATTCCTATAGTCTACATAAGCATTCCTATATACTCCTATATTCCTATTTTTCCAAAACTGCTTTTTTTGTATCTGCTCCTACAATTTTGGGTCAATTGTGACAAGCATGTTGAATGTCTGGACCAAGACAAACTTAAGTTATATCTTTGTTTTTTGATTTTCCATACTGTTTTGCTATAACTGGCTGAGGGGGCGTGGCTCACTCTTCAAAAAGTGCTTTATCTCACAAATGAATCGGTCTACTGTAACCAAACTTGGTGAACATGTGCACTCATTACTTATGCACAAAATAAAACATCAATCAACCTGATGGTGGCGCTATAGCAAGCACAGCCGCCGGACATCCATCAGAAGCGATTGTGCATGCAAGACAACCACCTTCCTGAATTACATTTTCATAACAGTAAAGGTGTCAACCTCAGGCTATGAAACAATATACTTCTCTCTCTCGAGTGGAGGAGGAGGAGTGACATCAGGGTAAACTGTAGGTCATATTTCAACATATGGAATTATTCAGCTTGAATTTGTAAAAGCACAACATCCTAAAGATGGGTGGATGTAAACCAATTCCCAGCCTGGAGTCATCTTCTCTCACCATACATCTTAGAGTACAGGACAGGCCAATGTGTCACATCTATATTTGTGCCTGTATTTGCTTCGAGCAGCAACGGTACATGAATACACTGTGGCATAATGGTGATAAACTACAGCTTTCTGCTCTATATTTCTATATGTGAAGCAGCCTGAGGGAACAATCTACATTTGGTGGCCTTGCGAGCACACTTACCATGTAAAGGGTGTTTGAGGAGAACGGCTAAATATATGCTGGCCATGCTGCCGCCACAGAATGTCTTGCACTATGTCACCTCCAGGATGTTGTTATAGGATACCCCAAGGGGAGCGAGCAGGCCGGCTCACATTCATAAGCAATGGATGACCTTACTTCCCCTGCTTTACTTTGCAAAACACTGTCAGATTGCCCAGAATCTACATCAAAAATATTATTTATGATGACGCCGGAGCCCCACCTTCCACCTCAGCCCCATACTTCAGCAGACACATTAATGGCTCCCTCTGGGTTAGACAGAGTTGATGAGTGCATGTCTATAGCAACCACACAACACACACACACACCTGTAATCTGTGTTATTCTTAGTTGACTTACAGCATGGACAGGGAGCTAATCCTTCAGCGGGATGGGCTCTTGCTTTTCCAGGTTTAGTTGGGTATTAGGCCCTTCACCTCCCTCTGTGCCCCACGTCCATTCACACAGTCTATCTGTCTGTCTGTCTCGTCTGTCTGACCCACCGCTGCCCACTGGGACCTGCTGCTTATAATAGCCCCTGCCTCAGTCAGCCATTAATACACACATATGCGGTGCATAGAATCTGAGTCGTCTCTCTTGTTGGCAGCTCGAGGAGATGGACGACAAATAGGAGCCCCCAACCCCCAGATATAAACGTCTCAGCAGCGCTTTGTGAGGTGATTGCATTGTACAACTATTTTAAACTCAGTGGCTTGTTTAAAAATTGTGTCCGACTCTTAAATGATTTTCTTTTTTGCAGGTTGCAGTTGATAATAAAGCAACAAATATTACATCACCTTGATTAAAGAGACCAAAACAACAAAGCAGAATGGTGCAACAATGTTATTTATTTTTATTTTAATGTTATTTTCAGTTTAGGTTTGAGTTTTTGATCATTTCTATTTTATTCTTATTGTTATTTTTTTTTTTTATCTTTACGGATACAGTGCACTAGCTCTAGCCTGCAACACCATGGGCTACATTAAGTCTATCCTAGTGGATAATTTTAACTCAAACTGGCCAAATTATGATGATTTATTATCAATTTTATTATTGGTTGTGATTGGGAATTTACTATTTTTATTTCTCCTTCTTGTCTCTCATGTCGCAAGAAACAGACTCTGATTGACACATACTAATTGAAATAACAAGTAGATCGATTGATTATCACAATAATCAATAGTAACAGCCTGAGTGTGTATGTGTGTGTGTGGGGGGTAATGTAGTTTAAAGACTGGGTGATTTACTTAATCTATTTCACTGATTGATAGAAAGTGAGAAAATGTGGAATTAATTTCCACTTCTCACTTTTCACAGATAACATTGACGTGTGGCTGACTTGGATGAATGCAAACAGCGGATTAAATTCTAATCAAATACTAGTCAATCAATTATTCTGAGGTTATGCTGATAACAGAGGGGTCATAAAGATAAACACGTCAGTACTGCGTTCCCTCCGTGGGCGGCGCCAGTGAGCGCTCGGCAGTTATCGCGAGACTCCGGAGAATTCCAGGAGCAAAATGTGTGATCTCTCCTCCTCTGTCCGCTGGGCTGGGAGAGAAGAAAATAAACCCACCGCTGCTAACAGAGCTAGTTATGGACCCGCACGCTAAACAGCCGCTTTGCCTTCGCTGACTGGCCGAGAGGAGCTTTCCATGCATGCGGCACCTCCAACTGGGAGAGAAGCACGGGAGAAGTTTGGGTTTTTGGGACCTTCTTCCTTTAAAAGTCAAGTTGGAGACGCCACCGGGAGAGAAATTCATTAGTTAGCCTTGCGAGCTAACTAGCCTGGTTAGCAAAGGAGCACTGGATGAAGTTCGGATGGACTGGGTGCTGCGACGGGGATAGTAGCCCCGCTGTCTGACTGTCAAGCTTTCCTCTCGGGTCTGTTGTTACTTAATGGCCACTGTCGCCTCGGAGCTTGGAGCCGATAACCGTGCAAATGTTGTTTGTATCGCTCACGCCATCACGTTATTGATTTGAAACCCCATTGGCGAGCTAGCTAGTTATTAGCCACCTCTGTCGCTGCTGCGCTTTGTGGGCGCAGGCCATGGACTGCTCGGCATTCATCAGAGCGGTGAGAAGGCTGGCTTAATGGCAGCTAATCATTCATCGGGAAGCTGTAATTGGATACAACTAAACAGACAAAATATGCGTTTGATTTGAACTGCGTTCCCGAGCAACACGTAGCCGGTTCAGTCCCTTTTTTGATGATGAATCGAAGTGCTGGACGCTTTTCGAAGTTGGGATAGAAGAGACGCACAAGCGAACAACGGGATTACAACTCCACTGCTGATTAAAGTTCTCCGGAGTTTAAACTCAGCTGAGTTATAATGTCTGCCGCTAAAGAAAACCCCTGCAGGAAATTCCAGGCTAACATCTTCAACAAAAGCAAATGTCAGAACTGCTTCAAACCACGGGAGTTGCATCTCTTGACGGACCAGGATTTGACCCAGGTAAAACAAACACCAGAACCTCCCGTAATGCTGAACACATTTACATTAACAGTGCATGTAGTAGTTTAAAACACTTAAATCCCTTTTAAATAAACAGTGAAAATAATAATTGGCCCGTAGCGATGTAAGCAGCTTGTCGAGCTCTTGAGAAACTTGGCTGACAGCCACAACACATTGCTTTATTTTACATCTATTATAGTTTAGCAACGGTGTTTGTTATCATTAGATATCAAAGTTGAGGTAGTCCCCGTGTAATGTGGGGGATCCAGCAGAGACACGCAGGGGCTTTAATCAGAGTTCTGAGTACTTTTGCCAAGAACAGCAGTGATGAAACAGCCACCATGCAGAGGAAAATTAAGACAGCCTGTTTATTTTGGCTACGACACAAAGCATCCATGTACTTTAATTCCTTCCATGTCAAATTCTTCTCCCATTTGACAGAATCAGACTGGTGAAAGTGAATTCTTGTGGATCTCTGCCATCATCACTTTAGCATTGACACAGCTTGTTTTATGTCATTGATTGTGCAACCTTATCTGTTGTTGTTGTTTACGTGTAGTTGTTTATCGGGTACTCCCAGGCAAACTAGCAACTACTATGTGGAATGGAAACTAATGTGAATTTGAATGAAGAATAAAGATGAGAGGATCAAAGATGAAGTGAATCACCATGCAGCTGTGGAGAATGCATTTTGCTTCTCTCGCTCTCTCTCTCTCTCTCTCATATCATTAGTTTAGTCTCTGTTGTATCCTGTAATTGATCCCAGACGATGAGGCCCAGATGGGCCCTTGAACATGGCTTTAGAGTCAAACAGCAACGTCAGCATCCTCCTCTCCTGTGCGAATGTGGGCTCATGCTTGCTTTCCTCTCAGAAGTGTGTATTCTGCCCAAGGATTTGTTGCGAGTTAACCCTTCCGACTCGAGACTCCTGAGTCAGGATAGGCAGGTTATTGTTACATCACTTCCCCTAATCCCCCTGTGACCCGGCCCACGCTCTCTCAAGCAGCCTCTGTGACGACATCCATCTACAGACCCATGAGAGGCTTACTGCCCTGACCTTCATCAGTCCGCACTCTTCATTTAGTCCCTCTCACCCACAGGCTTTTGAAAATGGTCTCCATCCTGTCAGCTGTCCAAACAGTACCAACTAGGAACGGTGTTTGCAGGGGAATGTAGTTGGAGGAGCAGTTTTTGCCCGTATGGATTCTGAGTGGACAGCCCTCAAACCAGTTTGCTGTAACCACCAAGTTGTTACTGGCCTAAAGCGGTGTTATATAAAACCACATAAACAGTGTTAAACATATAAGCTCGGTTCAACCGGCCCAAGGTGAGGTGTATGCTTTGTGAAATGTACCCAGGGTAAACTTGGTAACCTAGTGCGAAGAAAAGCTCCAGTGTGGCCATGTAATGCTGTTAAAACACCACAAATAGTTCATCTGGCTAAACGAATTTGAACCCTAAATTAAATGAGAATTATTTAGTACTTAAAAGGGAATCCAAGCTTAACTCCCCCCCCCCTTGCCTCCCCTGTTCATTTGTTCGATCTGACACGGTGAATGCAGCATTGAAATAGATAGCCCACATGGAAAAGTCATGCAAAGGGAAGAGAGCAGAGTGTCAGGAGGACAGTATCCAATATAAACAATCTCTTTGTTCAACACTGCTAGAATAAAAGGTGGGCTGGGGGAGGGGCAGCTGCTGGAGCCAGAGAGCATTCCTTTATTTCACTCTATGTACACAAAAAGGAGTTTTTATTTCCCCACGAGGTCCAACTCTGTTTGATTTGTTGTCACGGTTTTCGCTCGGTCACATGAGCTGTTTGTCCTTAGAGAGTCTGGGCCTTCCTCGGGCTTGACGGTCGCTGCCTTTGCGCGATAGTAGAAAGGCAATCGCACTGTCCAGGAGAGGTGGTGGGATGGAATGGAGGGCGATGATGGAGGATGCAGGCTAAGGTTTTGGCAGGATGTGTTTTGCATGTATGTGTGGGAGTGACGGAGAAACTCAGGCATGGATATGATGGGACTGAAGGAGTGGGAGCAGGAGTCACAGCGAAGGAAAGTGGGGGGCGGGGGGGCTTTAGCCAAAGGAAGTATGGGAGCAGAGTTTCCCAGAGGCTGCTGCTCAGCTTCTCACTATAAGCAAACAGTCACAGGGTTGAGTCGAACGTTGTGCT
>OMOW01109101.1:0-14263 GCA_900312555.1 Lamprogrammus exutus
AATCCCAAGTCACGGCAACCAGTGGAGGGCCACCGCAGGATTCAGCACAAGGGACAGTGTACGACAAAATGTTGACTGTGATATACCAGCGGTGGCGGCTACTATCGTTTGAAATGATCCAGATGCAGGTGTGATATGATAGTGTAATATTGCAAAGAGCTTTACTGTTGCCAGGATGGAATGGGAATGTTGTGTGGGAGGCTCTAGGTCATTTTTAAGTTCTTCCAGTAGAGTAATTCTAACATTACTGCTTAGTCTGTACCTTTTGACAATTTCTTGTTCAGAGAGTTGAAATAGTGTGATTCTTGTTTCAAAGATTCTCTCAGCGCGTCTTTGAGGCCTATATGTATGTCTCCATCTTGCTGCAATTACTGCTGCCATTGTTAGAGGAAATCATGCCACAAGAACATTCCTCTAATACACTGTCGCTAATTTGCACCTGTTCTTCGGAGGCGGAGAAATTTCATGCAGAATTGACTCCCGCTACTTGCGTGACACTTTAGTAAATTCAATGTCTGCTTGTGAGTTGATGAGATAATTTAAAACTTTTTTGCCTGTGCACCAATACCACAAATATTCCAACTTAAAAATGTTATTGTTTGAGGGTAGAGCTCAAAAAAGAGGGAGTAACAGGTGGGGTGGGAGGGAGAGTTTATCAGCCAACAACACTTATTAGTCCAAAGTTAGTTGTTGGTGGCAGAGGCAAGGGGTGACTTTTTTTCTTCTGGTAAATACATTGTTGAATGTGGCTTAAGAAAGTTTGTAAGATTAGTTTGTAATGTATTTGTCTCTGTAAAGTTTATCCACGATAATGATCATTTTCCTTCTGCGAGAGACTTCTTTCTGATTGGGAACAGTTGTTTGCATCTTTCCTGAATTTCCCTGGGAAATTGATCGTTCATTCCAAATTTGGTTCCTTCCGGTTCTTTTCCCTAATTTCTTCTCTTCTTGCTCAAACTTTTCAACAAATGGGCGAGGGCGTTTTGTGTCTGGGTTTCTAAGTCCAAGGCAGTGAACTCGGTGAAAGGATATGCGCCATATGACGTGGCTGTAACAGTGTAGACATTGCTTGTCTAATTTTCATAATCTGTGCAGGACTCAAACCACAGTGGGAATGTGAGCAAAAAACTCACTGGTGGAACCATGTAGTTCCCATTCCAGATAGTTCCTAATTCAGTTACGAACTTTTGATCTGAAAGCACCTTATGAATCACAGCATCTGCACAGTGTAAAATACCTTTTAGCTAGATCAGCTGCGTCTTTAGCAGCAGACGCGTTGACCAGCATTGATACGTTGGAAATGCCTCCAGCCTGGAAGCAGTCCACGATGCCCTGGTTCCTCCTGGGACAATAGCCGAAATCATCTCCCGTCACCACCAACATCACTCTGGGCTGTGGCATTATTGCTGGTCGCTGTGAGGAGAGGACAAGACATACATGAGAATTCCACAATCAGCAGCAGACACATCCAGCACGCATCCAAAAGGGGAAATTACCTTTTCAGTTGTGGTCACGTCAGATCCAATAACAACTGTCATGTTTGTAAGACAAATTCATTGTATAATTTATTGCATAAAATGTGTGATTACAGAAGTATAAAGCTATAGCACTGCAAAATTGTGAAACATTATTTCACCAAGGTCTGTTTTTTATTATCACCTTCCAGATTTAATTTTCCTTTTCTACAACACAGCTTGTCAACATCAAGCAGTTCACCAGTCAGCTCTCAGACGTCTGAGCTTCTCACTTGCACGTTAATGCCCCACAAGCACTTTAGCATTCGATGATAACTAGAACTAAAACTTTGTGTTTAAGGGAGAGTGAGGTTGCTTTTTCACTCCAAAGTATAATTTGTATTTCTATATGCAATGACCACCACTGCTTCAAATGTGACTGCAACTACAACTGCTACTACAAGCACTTACAGCTAGGGCTGGGAGATATGGCTTATAAAAAATCTCAATATTTTTAGGTCACATGGGGATATTCGAAATATATACTGTATATATATATATATAAATAATCTACTCCAAACATACAGTACACCTTAGCAACCACCCAGAATCGCTCTAGAACTGCATCTACAAAGCAGTCACCTAGTAACATCAGTCAGCACACCCTAGCAACCATGTTGCATACTATAGCAACAACCCCCAAAAAACCTTAGTAACTCTTGGCACACACTAAAGCCTTGGCAACCTCCTAATAACATTTTAGTGACCACTTAGTAATAGAATAGAATAAACTTTATTGTCCCCAAGGGGAAATTTGTTTTGGGCACAGTGCTACAGTCTGTTGCTTCACATAAAAACATCTTAAAAACAAAAAAGAGACATTTGACTATACATTTGACATAGATAACACGATGGTTTAAAAAGAAACTGCAGGAATTAAAGTTCAAAAGTGCTAAAGTGCTTGTGTATTTATTGCAAACTGCTCTATTGCACTAAGATTTAGCATTAGAGTTCAGCAGCTTGATGGAGGCTGGAACAAACGACAGCTTCAAGCTGTTTGATTTGGACTTTGGCACCCGGAGTCATCTTCCTGATGGCAGAGGTTTGTATTCAGAGGAGAGGGGAAGTTGAGAGTGCGCAATGATTTTTGTTGCTTGTTTCATGACTGCCCTCTTGTACAGGCTCTGTATGGGCTTATATTCTTTCTTCCCTATTACCTGCATAGCCGTTTTGTGCACACTGGCAAGCCTGCTTTTCAGTTGCACTGTTAGGTTGCCAAACCATGCTGTAATTCCATATCTAATGATGCTCTCTAGGATTGCCCGTTAGAACATCAGCATGATCTGGCTGCTCACACCATACCAAAAAGTAAAGTCTCTGCTGTAGTCTATTGCACAGGTTATCAATGTGTATTTTCCAGCAAAGAAGGTTGTCTATGTGGACACCTAGGTATTAATATGTGGACACCTGAGTGATTGTCTGGTTTTAATGGTCAGTCACTTGCCTCGGGTCACAGACCATCTCCTGTGTTTTGGTGACATTTAGAATGAGATGGTTGATGTCGCACCACTTGATGAAGATGTCTATCTCATCATGGTACACAGAGGGGTCCATGTCCTTGTGGAGAAGGCTCAAAATCACAGTATCAGTCAAGAATTTCATAATAGAATTATTGGGGTGTACTTTCCTACAGTCATTAGTGTACAATGTAAAGAGTATAGGTGATACCACACAACCTTGTGGGACCCCTGTATTGCTGTATTAGGTCTCTGACAGTGTCCCATTGATCTTCACTTGCTGTGTCCTAATAGTTAAATAAGAATAGAACTATCTAATAAGAGTAGGGTTAACACTCATGTCCTTTTGCTTTTCTAAGAGCAGGTAGGGTTGCACAGTATGAAACACTGAACTAAAATCCATAAATAAAATTCGAGCATAGGCTTTTGTGTTCTCAAGGTGCTTGGAGATAAAGTGCGAACTGCTGAGGATGGCGTCTTCAGTTCCTCACTCATATATTATATGCTAAGCTTATGAGCTGACTGGAACAACCTAACAGCCATGTTGCACACTACAGCAATCACCAGGAGTGAGACTCAAGTCCCAAGACTGACAAATCCAGGTCACATAAGTCCTAAACTTTGAATTTCAAGTCTTAATTAAACCATTATGTGCTCTGTACCAAATTTAATGGCAAGGAAACCATTTTAATAGTCAAATCTACATTTTCACAGTGCAATGGAAACAGCACTGCAGCAAAATGGAGGGTGGTGAAAACCTCACATCATCTGCACAACATATTGTAAACACAAAGATGTTTTTTTAGATGCTCTAGGCAACTACAAAATGATCTGTAATTAGCCACTGGCAAGTAAACTTTAACATTTCACTCGCCATCCCTTTGATGCCTGCTTTCAGGACCACTATACAACACAACTGAGGTTCTGTAAGCCACAGGAACGCAAACACATGCGCAATGTAACTTTTGTGCTTTGTACAAAAATGGATGTGAAGAAGCGAAAGTGGAGCGAACACTAGACACATTTTTTTGCGATTTCATGTGTAAAGAAAACAAAGACTCCAGCACTGTGCAGATAGAATAAAGCAGCGAGGGCAGTAACCCCCAGCCAAGCACATCAACAGTAGAGAATCCCACGTATTAAATCTAAAGCTACTGGCATTTGGGAACAATGAAAGTACCAGATTAGTTGGCAATTGGACTTCGATTGGCTTTTGTACAATGAGGAGGAAGAAGTGATGATGTGCAGGTACTGCATTAAAAAGCACAGTTTAGCTGGTAAAACAGATTTTGTGATCTGTCACGCAACTTCAAATGTGAAACTGACAGCGCACTCCAACAGTAAACGCCATGCAGCATGACATGACATGACAGTGTGTTGGCTGCAAGCAAAAGGGTTTCAGACTCAAAAGAAGACGATGCTGAACGATATAAACTTTCAGTAAAAATGAATACAGCATATTACACAGCCAAGGAGGAATCAAGTTTGACTCAAATTAAGCCATTTGTTCTGCTGCAGAAGAAATATGGTTCTGCACATTTCCACAACGTATGACAACGATGTTTGTGGTGCTGAACTCTTTGAAACACTGCTGCAGATTTAAAGGAAACAGAAGCAAAAAAAGAGAGATGCAATCAAATTGAAATCAAATCAGTCATGACTGATGGTGAACAGACTCCTCTGTGACAGAAAAATTAAGCCATCTATGTCAGGTATTTACATCATGGGCTGCCAGTGAACCACCTGGTCTCTGTCACAGAGTTATCTAATGCTCATGCTGACGACATGACTGAATTAATTCTCAATAGCAAAAGTTGGATTAGAAGACTGGAAACAAAAGCTGGTTGGATTCTGTATTGAACATGTGACAAACAGCTGGTGTTGTTGCAAAACAGAGAGTAGAAAATCCCAAACTGATGGACCCTGAAATATGACCCATCAGCTGTGCAGAGGTGGCTCAAGTCAAGTGGCAAGAGAGAGCAGAAAGAAGAAATCCAGACTTTACAGCAGGGAGTGCATTGCGCAGTACGTTTTTTAAAATGATCTTTTTCCATTCTGCTGTCATTAAAGTTACATTTATGGTTACATATTATGATTAAAAGTCTGGCGTGTTAAATACAAATGTTATTAGCCAGTGGCAATTCTGTCTCCAAAGGCTCCAATGAGGGTTGCCCCCCGCCCCCCTTTTTTTTTCTCCAGCTCATTACTTCCTGTCCTTACAAATAACAACGGAGAACTGATTGTCTTCATTTTACATACACACACTTGTGTACATATGGTGATACTCATTAACTTTCTTTACATCGTGGGTTTTCTTTAACCCTCTTTACGAGGACATATTTATAATCATTTGACGTGTTTAGGGCTGTATTGGATCCGATATATGGATTTACCGTCGACGACATTAGGACTCTGGCAGATATTGGAGACAGGAAGGAATCATTTAGTTGTCCCCGTGAATGCCTTACTATCTGTTTCAATACTAACTTGTCTCTTATTTATTCACAGAAAAAGCTGCAATTTGTGTCTTGTAGGTACCTTCTCATGTTTTGTCGTTTTTAGGGCTAGTGTTTAAGACTCAAGGGTAACTCACAAATGGTTACACTACGTGATACCTTTAGGAGCGTTACATGTAATTTAATAAGCAACTTCAATGATTCATATAAATGCGGGGCACGTGATGGTTGTTGAAGCAACATCTACCGGTCACTAAAGCAGCCATCGACGCATTCGACCAAAGCCATCAGTTAACACGGTCACTGGTTAGTCCAATAACACCAGTGTACCAATCATTTGGTTCCACTTTAGAACAGCCGTCAAGCTCTGCTGAAGGTTGAATCGTGGTGAACAGACGGTGAAAAAAGACGTGTCTTTCTGTAGACATGAAAATAAAAGCCTGTCTTACCCATCATATTAAACATGTCCATCCATGAACGTGTGTCCGGCCAGCACACACAGGCACACTGCAAATAATCTGCACTTCCGTTTAGCCGTGACATGTAGAAGTGTTTCCTGTGGGCGCTCCCTGTCAAATTAAGATGCGTCAACAATAAGATGACAAGAAGAACCTCAAACCTACTTTTACGAAAACTAATTTATAAACAACTTCAACGCTGAAGTTTTTAAAGTTGTTTTTCAGTTTTGATTTTAATTGAATTTCTCTCACGATGTAAACAGCTGCACTGCAATAACCATTTCTGGGCAGGACAACAACACGTGGCATTTGTGACAAACCTGTAAATAACTACATCACAACAAGAACCAGATTTTTGGGGGTTTACAATTAGCTTTCAAGATTTGTTCAGATCTGTGTTAGATACAGAGTATGTGAATAACTACCATTGTATTACAACCCAGTCTTCCTCTTTATCACCTGTAAGTTAGCCTTAGGCCTTTATTTGACTAACCAAACTATTCGAATTTTGACCCCTTGCTGCATCTTCTCTTAACCCTTTTGTTGCTACAGTAACTGGATTCTCTCCTTATTATAGTCAATAGCAAGTAGAATACGTAACATTTTGTTCCATTGCCATTCCATAGTTATTTGTCATTGTGGATTTTAATAATAATTTACTTGTTTTCTCTGTTTCTTCATTGTTTGTTCATTTTAATGGGTTCCTTCACAAGCTCATATTGTGAGATTTTCTACATATAATTTGTGCAATCTAATAAACAGACTCGGTTACCTTTATTCTAAGAAACTCAGTAGCAGCTTCGGTTTTATTTTCGTCTGTAATTACATGGACTTCATTTGTCACATAACATGAGTGCCTTAAACATGACTCCAAAAAATAAGAGCAGAGATCAGGTTAACCTGCTGGAAGAACACGTCATGTTGCTAGTTTTCTGTTCGTGTGTGAGCTCCTCCGTTCTGTTCCAGTATTTGTCAAACAGACCATTCTGCACACATACAGTTTACACTCAAGTCATTTTGTGGAAACCGTTAACAGTTCCATGGCATGGCCTGTCCACTGTTTCTGTACATTAACAAATTATTACTCACACAGAAGCATACACATTTACCATCACCACTGATCATCATACATACAGAGTGTGTCTTACGGTCAGCACCTTCTCCCACGTGAGACAACGTTCTCTCAATGAAACTTCATTAGCAACAGCCCTGCTCACTGCTTCCTGCATTGCACTGACTGTGGCTTGGTAAACAGGTGTGGCTTTCCCACGTCATGCTGTTTGCAGTCAAATTCACTATGAACAAAGACTCAGGCTCAAAGCCAGGACTCACACTGCTCTGTACTACAAAGTTGTGGTGGCTTTTTTTTTTGGTGACAGTTCCATGGCACAGTAGATTACATTTAAAAACGGTTACAGTTAAATGTCCTCATCTGATATATTTAAACAGTATTAAATTCACATCCATAACAAGATAGACTCATACCATTATCTTTCCTTCCTTCCTTCATTTCTTCTCTCCATCCTCTTCTTTGTTGCTTATTTTCATATTTTCTCCCTAATTGTCTTCTTCCTTCATTTAACTTCTTAAGCATGAATTTTTTTGATGGGTCGAAAATGTAAATGATCTCTACAAACAGAAAAAAAATAAAAAATGATGATGATAAAGGGACTTCCAGGTTTTCTGAAATAAAGACTATAACCCTGCTCTGTGGCGCTGTAGCATGGGGCAAATTGAAGGGATAGGAAGGGGGATAGTTGCTGTCTGTCCCAGAAGAAGTCCCTTCTTGTAGGTATGAAAGCGGCTGCCCCCTGGTGGAGGCAATTCCATAAAGCCTTAGGCAGAGTACCCCTTACCCAGAAATAGTCAAAACCCGCATGAACAGAGAGGAGGACTTGTAAACAGTGTTGGAGGTTTGCTCTACTCTGGATAGGCAGCTAGAAACAGCTATAACTTCAACAACAGAGGTTGTATATGTACAAAAATTGACATGAAAGCCGTTTCCAGTCTCAGTTTCTGCCTGCCAAATCAAGATGTACTGAACAAACTTCACCATGAATGTTCCAGATTTATTTCAGTGGATCTCCAGAAAAAAAATATTTTCTCAAATATTGAGATCACCTTTAAAATCGGTCCAGCTATCAGAGGCAGGTTTGCTGAGTTATAGACCAGCATGAGCAGCTAGCAGCACCTGTCAAATAGATGTCAGCGAGTAATGCTTTGGGGGGGGGAATCAAATAAATGTATTTAATTTAAGAGATTTGACAAGATATGATGGACAGTTGACATCATTTGTTAATGAAAATAATGCATGGCCAAAGGACTTCCAATGCAAGGGAACAAGATTTTTAGGCTGTGTTGTGACTTTGGGAGTTTCGTACCAAAACAAACCTTAACATCAGAGGGTACAGCAAAGGGAGATTTATCAACACGGGGTTAATTTGATAGAGCAGTTTTAAAAGATCCCGACTGCCGGGATTAGTGTTAAATGGTACTATGAAACTGGCTATCAAGAGGCTAAGTTGATACAGGCTTTGTCAATTAGAGTCTGTGCGCGCTCACATAAAAGGGGTGTTGTTGCAGCATTGAGTGCCACAGTTTGGAATATGTCGTGGGCTCCTTATTTCACTGTAGAGGATTGCAATATAATAATACAAGCATACGAAGAGTTTAAGACCACCCTAACAGCAGAAAGCAACACAATTGCTGCCAATAAAGCCAGAGAGGCTTGTTCAGACTCGGGTACTGGCAGTTCCACACACTCTGTTTGTAAAGGGCAATTATTATTATTCTGTTATCAAGTAAGGAATTGTAAGTGCTTGTTGCAATCATATTTGATGTCTTATTTCTCTCTGACGAGACATTCTCTTTCATAGAGGACATTATCAGGAAAAACAAGCAGATTATGGCGCCGTCTCCCTGCAAAGAGAGATACCCTCACGATTCGAGCCCTGAGGTCAACCGAATCTTCTACATGTGACGGCTTTGTTTCAGAACATTTCGGCTGAAAGGGCAGTGCTTATATACATTGTCATCTCTTAACCTCGATTTAACCACAGTGCTAACCTGCTTGGAAAAGGTTTGGAGAGGAGCGTAAGTTGCCATGGCGACATGCCTCAATTTAAAATCAGCTGCCATTCGTAATCTCGAAAACTCAGATTTAAACCCCAAGTAAGCTCACTAAGCCACAAACTCTGCTTTGTAGTATACCTCTCTGACGTTGCCTGTGATGATCATGTGTGTTTGTTTTCTCTGTCTGCTCCTGCTTGTTTCTCTGTGGGTGAGTTTGTCTCCCCTTTGTTCCTTTGATTCCCGCTGTCACATGCCTCTCTTCAGCCAATCACTTCCCAGCTCCACACACCTGATCCTCATTCCTTCATTATTTCCCTCTGTATACTGTATCTACTGGCCTGTTTGCCCTTGTTCTCTGCCAGATTGACTTTATTGCTTACCTTGTTGGGCCCCGTCATGTTCCCCGTTCGTGTCCCGTCTTGCTGCCCAGTTGCCTTGTAAGTTCCTGATGTTAGTTCCTTGTTGTTCCTCATATTAGTTGCTAGTGTTCTTGTGTTCTCATTACCTGTACCCTGTTTTGATTTTGGACCTTTTTTGATTCTTCCTCCTGTCGGACTGCCCGTTTTGGACTTTGTATTTTTGTCATTGGTTACTGAACTGCGCTTGCCCTGACTCTGAGGTTTGCCTGCCCCTTGCCCTATTCATTGCTCTATGTTGAATGCTGTTAAAATAAATACTGCTTCTTATTCTCTGTTTTTGTGTAGCCTGCATTTAAATCCTCACCTTTGCATCCAGTTTTTTGACAGTTGCCAATATGAAGGACATCATGGACAATGAATAAGCCATTTCCATGGATTTTGAAGTAGGAATGACATACAGATATTTTCAACGTTCCGCAATAGTAAAAAAAACCTAGGTCCAGCATTCGACGAACACCTGACCCTCGGTAACCATATTAATATTACCAAGGTTGCATATTTTAATCTCTGCAATATAGCCAGGATTAGACCGTTCCTCAGCATGGTAGAAGCTGAGACTTTAGTTCACATGTTCAAGACTTGGGTACTGTTGTGTAATGTTCTCTTCTCTGGCTTGAGTTCCACTGCTCTGAAAAAAAAACTGCAGCTTGTTCAAAACACTGCATCACAAATCCTAATTAAAACCCTTATAAAAATATTACATGGCCTGGCTCTATTACACCTAACTAACATTTTTTACCCCTTATGTTCCTGCAGGTGTTCAAAGGTCCCAGCAGGCAGGCCCTCTCGCTATCACAAGAACCAAGACTAATAAATCCTTTAAAAATAGACTCCCCCGCCTATTTGTGCTCCTTATCTCTGGAATCAACTCCCCGCAACCATCAAAGACGCAGAATCTCTCTTGCAATCTTTAAATCCCATTTAAAAAGCTTTTTCTCACTATACTTTGACTGTGACTATGGATAAACAGGAAGTAAGCAGTATCTGTAGTGCAGCAGAGTGATTTGCCAGCCTAGATTTAGTTGGTCAATACCAGTGTGGGTTTACACCAGAGGATGGAGCACAGCAGCTGATTCTTTTTCTCTTACTGTCCTCTCAATGTTTTGTTAGCACTTCACCTTTTGGCCCTCTCTTGTACACCTACTAATCATCTCTTTCTTCCATAGGGCCCCTCAAATTCTTGAGTGTTGGGGCCCGTAGACCAGTTGTATCCAGAAATCTAGTCTTGACTTTGTGCTGTGATGAGATTACAAAGAGAAACGGGGACACTCACACAGAGGTGCATGCGACCCCTCTCCTCTCTGACAGCACACAACGTTTTGAATGGGAGTTGGACGTTGGGAGAAGCAAACTGTGGCTTTAATTTACCAGCTTGGCAAAAGCTTTATTGTCTTAAAGAAATATGACCTCCCCCAATGGACATGTGGTCAAGTGTGAATATGGTGCCATACATGTCCATCACAGGCCATTTGATTACAAAAGCGTGGGAAGAATTTGGCTGAGGCAGACGAAGATGCTCTTAATGACTGACATCTGGATCTGTCAAAACTACCACTGATAAAGGGCCCAATATTGTAGCTGCCATTTGAAAGCTGGACTAGCTATGGCTGAAGTATTTTGGTCATAACTTAAATATCGCTGTATGAATGAATAGAAAACGGGGGCTCACCAGAGTTCACAGAGAGCTACGTCTCCCTGATAAAGGTAATTTGGGCCATTTTATTTATCAACACAACACAATAGGCTATATATTATAATGAAACATGGCACCCTTTAGTTATTTGATATATTTCATAGTGACATTTAATTCCTTATTTAACAGGACTGTGCAACTCCCTGGGGCTGCAAGTACAGAACGGTGGAGAGGATTCTGGAGCAGAGACGTGCACTAACCTCACAGCATCTATGAAAGAACATTTGACTAATGTTGCTCTCCACTAGGTCCCAAACAACAGAACAGAAAGTGGCTGCAGAGAGCTGCTGTCTACATTTAAGAGGCAGTTATTGACAGGGAGGTAGATCCTCTCGCTTGGTGGAAAACCAATGGGCCACAGCACCCGCTGCTGGCAAGCATTGCCCAAAAAATATTTGTGCTTTTGGCAACGAGCACCCTGTCGAAATGAGTGTTCAGCACTGCAGGGAACGTAGTGACTCTTCTAAGAGATTGCTTCTCAAACCTGAAAGTAGACATGCAGGTATTTTTAGCCAAACATTTGCAGGAGCCTGTTTAGCCTACTGTTTAGCAGTTGTATAAGCTTTGAACTATTTGTGACCATTTGGTTTATAGAATATTCATTTCAAAATTTATTTTATAGCACTGCATCATCCACACCTCTATGCTCCGTGTAAGCAAATTGCAGCAGGTCTGAGTCCACGTGCCATACCTGTAGAATGAGCCTCTTCAAGGCCTTCATCACCAGTGATGTTAGGGGTGCAAGGCGGTAGTCGTTATTGGAGGTGAGGTTACTAGTCTTTGGAACTGGGCAGATGATAGCGAATTGCTATGTGGCTGGAATGTAATGTTAAGTCAGTGAGTGGTTGAACAGATTACAGAAAACCTCCGCCAGCTGCTTATGACAGTTTCAGTAGACATCCACTGAGGGTCTGGTACGTATGCAGAGCCTTATTTTATAGAGATTAGACAGAAGCCATGGAAATCTCAGAGAATTAGAATTTTACACCCTGCCTCTTGCATGTATGTACAGTATATGCACAATTCCCCTGTGGTGTTTACCGCCGTTGTTGCTGTCTAGCCATCAAGAGTCGGCTCACTTTTTGTGATTATGACTGTACGTGTAATGCAGTTATCTTATTTCTTAACTATGGTTTTGGAGATGTGATCAAGTCTTAACACTTAACATTTACAGTATGCGTGCCACTTATTATTATAATATACAGTATATAAGAATAACAGCAAAACTGCATCATTGTTAGACTTGTGACACTTAAGACTTTTACTCTGAGCAGCTTTTGACATATTGCTATCCGTATTTATTTTAAAACAGTGGAAACAACTCTTGTGTGTGTATGTCAGTCACACCTGTTCCACACACGTGGAAGTGAAAAAGTCTCAAAAATGATATTGGGGAATTTTTAACAGAGAGTTATAAAACAAACACCATTTTTACACTGGTGTGAATTTATTTTCTCAAAGGTCAAAGGAAAAATCAAAGTACTTGTATGTCATATTGGTCACTAGCTTGCTACTACGTAGCATTGTAATAGAATTGGATTAGAATAGCATGAAGTAGAAAAACTTGAGAAATTAACCAGAATTCAACTGTCCAATAAGCCGTTAAAGAAAGTGAAAGTCCAGCCACAAGTATCCACAAGGTACAGTCCAGCTTTTAGTTATTGTCCTTCATCCACTGCTCAGTCCACTGGACTATCTGATCCAGGTTGCGTTCCAGGTCCTCTGGCGTGTTGCTGGGTAGCTGGTGGACAATCTCCTCCCTGTAAGCCTCCATGGCCTCCTCATAGATGGTCTGGAAGATCTCACACTGCACGTTATCCTGAAGCTTCTTCCCCGTGTAGCCCCTGTTAGTCACACAGGCACATCACAGTGAGACAGATGGACTCCAGCTTAGAACACAAGTGTAAAGTTGAGTGAGAGGTGAACGAAGGACACAGAGAGAGGGAGGATTTATTAGGATTCTGTCGTTTGCTGAGTATACAGGACATGTTGCTTAATTGGACTATGGCACAGAATCTGCCAGGTAAAACGCATGTGGAGGTATTCCCTAAGTCACTTAGGAGTTTTGACTAATACTGGGCGGTATATCGAATATTTAGTGTATATTCACAATGAATTTGCTGGAGATGTAAAATAAGCAACACTGTTAACATCGTGATGATTTTTATCTGGCCAATTAAGTTTTGTAAAGATAGTGCTAGGCTGCTTCTCATCTATTCTCAGCTCATTGCTGTGTTGCTAGTGATCTCTACGCTAATCTGCATAATCTCTTGAGGTCAGGCGTGAGGTCACAAGGTCTAACCCCACCCCGCGAGACTACGTTCTTGCAAGATGGCGATTGCAAGTGAAAAAGAGTGCGAGGCGACATCCACACTAGTATGGATGCTTTTGATAATTCTGTTTAGGCGTGAAATCGATCTTCGTCCACGCTCGCATTGTCATAGCGTATTAGAGGCTGGCCGTCCACACGACAACGCCGGAAAAATTTCTCTGCTGCTCATGCACATGTGACAGTCGGGTACAGTCAGACCTGGTCTAAAATGGCCGCTCATTGTGTGGCTGTAAACGCCACTGAGCTTGCTGCATTGCACACCACAGCAGCTGTGATTGTTAAGCATTTAGTTTTTTGTGCTTGTCTGTTACATAAAGCTAAATTAAATTAAATGCGATCAAAATAGAGAGTAAAGAGAATATAGCTAAAGGATTGAAAAATATCACCCAGCCGTAGTGGTGAGATCGGGGCGTTGCACGCACAAACGGAGACTTAATTTAATGCAGGTTTTGGCATTATATGATAGCAAGTAGTTAATAAAGAGGTACAGGCTTGACTGTCAAGGTATGTTTTCATCTGTGTTCATATTAGAAATTCAATAACTTTGCCATTTTATGAAACAGCTCCATAACTGCAGTAATAATAATAATCTATTTATATCATATATCATCAAATCTTATCTTACCACTGTCTTACTACTTTGTTTGTTCGTCCGTCATTACAACTAGCACCATTCCTCCAATCGCCTCCAAACTTGGCAGAAACATTGTTCAGCGGTCCAGCATGTGCATTAATTTCACTTACATTCTTATTTTATGTTTTATTTGCATTATTATAATAGTGGGAGATGGGAGACGAATGAATGATGTCACGGTTGTTAATCTCAGTACACTAGAAATTTCCCCATCGTGGGACAATAAAG
>OMOW01109108.1:0-14217 GCA_900312555.1 Lamprogrammus exutus
AAGACGAAAAAGTAGATGACATAGAAGATTGACATCTCCATTCTGTTGCCGTGACTCGGACCTCTGTCTTCCTCCGTTACGTCTACCGAGTGCTGCAGGACCCTGGAAGACAGAATACTAATGCTAATACTAATAAAGGCTCAAGCAACAATTTAAAAAAAAGTGCACTGTCACACTATTCGACTGAAACAGTTTGTTTACAGGAAACAAATGACAAATTAATATTTGGTTGAAGCAGTCACTGAAATTTTTCCAACCACAGAAATCAATTAATAACAGTTGGAACGGCACAAGCACTGTCAGTAAAATATTGGTTTAACCTTATTATGACATAATGAATGGCAAAATCTCTTTTAAACTAATCACATCAATTATATTTCATTCATCAAAGGTCAGATTTAACCGTTGCCAAAGAAACAACCCAGATGTTCAAAGGTTATAATGTTCATAAAGGCTAGGGGTTCCTAAAATGGAAAGCTCCCGCTGAATTTTCTCCTCCAACACGAGGGTAAGAACTTATCCCCGAGCTCCCGTCAGACTCACTGAGGCCAGCCCTCTCCGGTGGACACAGTGAAGAGGGTGAGCAGGGCCCAGATCACGTTGTCGTAGTGAAACTCGTGCCTCTTCCAGTCTCTTCTCTTCACCTCTTTCTTGTCTTTCCCATAGTCAATGTAGTAACCCCTGGAGGAGAAACAAGAGAGAGCCTTTAGATCAATCCTGCAAGCAAACAGAAAACAAACGGACAAAGAAACAAAGTGACACGGTTGAATACATAACCTCCTTGGTGGAGATAATTTGGTGAGGGGAGGAAAAAAGGCAGGAAGTAACAATAATAGGTAGGTGGGTAGCTAAGCTAAGCTAAGCTGAGATAAGCTAGAGGGAAATAAAGTAAGTAAGAAAGGAACAGAAAAGAGAAGTGAACATTGAGTATTACTGGCAGTCCTTCTCCGTGTCCTTGGAACTGTCGGTGCAGTAGAAAAACTTCCCCTTGAAGAGCTGCACAGCAATGACGGCGAAGATGAACATGAAGAGCTTGTAGACGATGAGGATGTTGAAGACGTTCTTCAGAGACGTCACCACGCAGTCGAACACCGCCTGGAAGAGGAGGACAGACGTGATATTCATATCCAGAGTTTTTCCTCAAAATCTTTATTTCCCCCCTGTGAATGGAGAGAAATAAATGCATCGAAACACCCGCGGTGTCAAGTTGTTAGCACGCCGAGACCGCAGCCGCCAAATTTAGACGTCTAATTTTGTGCCTAAATCTTCCCTCGTTCTTTCCTTCCAAATTTCCCTTTTTCTTCTCCTCCTCTGTCTTACACTGTCTGTTATGTGTAATTTGCTTTTCTGCTGAAGTATTTTCAGGAGTTTTGCTCCTGTGTACAGGTTTGCATGAATATTTCAGTTGGTGTGCTTCAGTTTGACCTCCTCTCCCCACAGTCCTGACATCTTTTCATGCCCTCCCACTCACAGTGTTTATCACCTCATCTGTCTACCCTTTCTCTCCGCTCTCAGGTTAGCAAAACATGCCAGGGGAAACTGGAGACGTCTCTAAAGAAGGAGTGCATGTGTCTGTGTGTGTGCGCGCCTGTGTGTCTGTTAGCAGCAATGTGCAAAAGCCAGAGTTTTAAGGCACAAAACAAACTGCGTGCACCTGTTTATGCTGGCTCATACGCTCGCAGGCAATTTTACACAAACCCAGGCGATGAATAATAATGAAAGGGGCACAAATGGTCAAATCTATAATTGGAAAAGGAAGTGTGATCGTGCTGCACCATGCATCTGATATTTATGAACATTGATTTGTTTATTTAAATGTGATCCCAACTGTGGCAAAGATGGATGCCTACAGTGGGCGAAGAAAGACAGAGAAGAGAGCGTGTCTGACCTTCAGTTTAGGAAGTCTCTTGATTGTCTTCAGAGGTCTGAGGACACGTAGCACTCTCAGAGATTTGATGGTTTTGATGTCCCGTCCTTTGTTATTTCTGCACAGAGAAATGGATAGCATGAGCATCAAAACAAAGCATGAGGGTTTAAGTGTACTGTATATATAAAACACATATAGAGACTGATTTGTTTTTCATAGCTGCTTTCCCATTTTATCCTCTGTATTTTCCATTATTAGCACCGCCAAGGAGCTTGTGTTTTCACCATGTTGGTTTGTCCATCTGTCTGTATATTGGCAGGATTACGCAAAAATGTTACGAGGCGGTTTTGGTGAAACTTGGCGGGCTGACTTCCATGACATGATCCAGGGAAGAAACCATCAATTTTAGTACCAGTCGGCCTGATGGTGGTGCTGTAATAACCACTTTTAGTATTTGGCCTATAACTTTTTAAACAGTAAGTCATAGAATCAAACTTTTTCCCCAGGATTCCTTGGGTCATTTCACATCCATTCACACAGACCACGCCCATTTGCGCATTAGATTTTCTGCCATTTTGAATTTTTACCAAACCCTTTTTTTTGGGGTATCTCCTCCTACAATTATAGCCACAAAGTTTTACATGTAGAATGCCTGGACCAAGCTGGACAAAAGTTTACATCTCTGTTTTTTGATATTCCTTTCTGTGATATAATTGGCTGCCCAGCGTGGCTCATTCTTCAAAAAGCTGTACCTCATGAATGAATGAGTCTACTGTAACCAAATTTGGTGGACATGTGCACTCACTACTTATGCATAAAATGGAAACATCAATTGAGAAAAATGTCGTCAATAGCTTTGGAACCGGACATGGTACAATCAAATGTTTGCTGGATTGTCAGCAAGGAGAGGAGGGATGAGCATTGTCTCATCAATAACGCGTTAAATTTTCATCACTGATGGACGGAGCCATAATTGAAGGACTACTGGGCATAGGTGTAGGAGTTCTAATCTGACATGTTCTACTAATGTTACATTGAATGCATTCTATACTGTAACGTTTAAATATAGAGAAACACATTTTAAGCTTTTACCCCATCACATTGCTGCCGGTCATTCCCACAGAAGCACCATCCACAGAGCGAGAAACAGGAGAGAGGGACATGTACATCAACAGTTATAATTCCATAAACAAAATGGAAGAGTTGATTAAATTGTGGCCAGTGAAGAAGAGAGCTTGTCGTCAAACATAAAACTCCACATTGAAATGTAAAAACTGTAGACACTCTCATGTTTAGATGTATGATTGGTCCATATGAGTAATTCAAACAAATCATGAGACTGACGTAAGGGCGAAGGCCACCAAAGCTCCCACCACGACGATGAAGTCTAGGATGTTCCACAGGTCCCTGAAGTAGGAGCCGTCATGGAGGATCAGACCCTGATCAATCATCTGAGGACAACACAGGGCCGTGTAGTGAATATAACACCCAGCAGAATAGTTCCCAGGGCTGGGGTCAGCTTTCAATTTTTACTCTTTCAAGCATTTAGGTGTTTTTAAAGAGGAAACAGTTCCTGAACTGGTTGAGTGTGAAAGTGAATCAGCCCTGACAAAGCTGTTTATCACTCCAAGGCTATTGTACTGTATAGTTTGGATAGTATATGGTTAGGTGCCATCATTACTGAGAGGGACTCACCTTTATAATCATTTCAAACGTGAAGACTCCGGTGAACACATAGTCAAAATACCGTAGAACCTGTAAAATCAGTTTGAGACAGAAGGAAAATCAGATACAAAGGGAAACTAACTTGGTTTGTTTCATGATTTCTAGGTCTATTTTACTCCACAGACTCTCAGCTTGTGTTTTAGTATGAAGCAGCCTCCTTAAACGTTGGTAACACAGTGGGATTAGCCTCATTGCACCCATAACCAAGCTCAGTATGTATCAGAGTCTGTTTGTCTCACATCTCAGCAATTTAATTGCTTCCCATCAAGTTACATTTGCTGTCTTTTATAAAACAAATTAAGGAAATGTATTTTGAAGATGGGCTCTGTTTGTCTTTTTGGCACTTTGGCTGCCTAGCATAAACAAAAGGAGCTATGAGGCCCAAGGCAAAGATAAATGGCGACCGAAATTGTGTCTCAGCGTTGTCAGAGCAGTTTAGGAAATGTTAAAATCATTAAACAGTGGGAATATTCTGGATTCTATTATGCTGTCTCTCTGTGTTGGATGATACACAAACCTTATTCCAGTCAGAGGTGGTGGCTACGGGATCCTCAGCAGCCAGTGCGATACTGCTAGCAGCTATGACCAGCAGGATGGACATCTCGAAGTACCTGAGGTTCACCACATAGTGACAGGCTCGACGCACCCTGAGAAGGAAAGGGGAATCAGGCGGGAAAGTGTGAAGGAGACCATTTTACAAAAGCTCCCTCAGGAAAAGCAGTGAGGAATTCATACAGTGCAGCAAAGCTAATGTCTCAAAGGTTTGGATAATTATGAATAAACTGGATTCTGAACACTGTGCATATGTTCCAGTGCTGCCAATTTATTGTGAATACATGAGATTCCTGGAGTACTACCAGCTCCTCACTGCACTAACATCATGAAACAAAGCACTTCTAAGCAGTCCACTTCACTGCAAGGACTCTTCTAGAAGTCTGTCCAATGGGAGAAGCAGCTAAAAGGACAACAGCGCTGAATGAGAAGGGTGAGTGGTAGCAGCTTACGGGTTGTCAGGTTTGAAGATGAACATGCTGTTTTGAGTCACAGTGTCGACAGGCTTAGTCTCCTCTGCCTCCTCCTTCTCTGGCTTACAGGCTTCAGGATCTTTACTGTTGACTGGAGAATGCAAGGGAAGAGAAGATGAAGTAAGGGAGGATGATGGGAGATGAAAGGGAACATGTGCAAAGCCAACCTAAAACCCACAAGCTCAGTGTTCATGAAAAACAAATTACTCTGGGTAATATCAACTGAGAGTTGACTGATACCAGCAGCAGCAAACCAGACCAATCAGTGAATTATGTGGATTGGTTTAGACAATGACCTGACCCAGTGCGTCTAAAAGTCTGTGGAAAACTACTTCAGCCAGGTGTTATTGGTATGAAATGAAGCGTGATAGTGCGACCGCACAGCCCATTTCTCACCTCGAATTTATTTAAAAACTGAGAAATTGACATCATTTTCCATCAGAGAAGCAATATTTTTCGAGTTTGAAAAGATCACTGACAGCTCGGCGAGCGAGAATGTTCGTTTAGACAAGTGAAAGAAGGGTTCACGCTGATGTGGCGCAACCTATATTGGAATCTGTCCCAAATACCTGCCTGTTGACACATTCCAGAAAGAAAAGGTTGGAAACGACATTAAGAAAACAACCAATACTCCCATCAGTTCACAACAAACTCCTCCTGCCTCCTACCTGTGATGGTGGAGAGCTCCATGGATGACTGCACATTGGGCACATCAATGATCACGCTGGAGCTCAGCTGAGATTTGTCCTGGTCGGGACATTCTTCAGTGTTCAGATCTGTCTCCTTGTCTCCTTTGTATTCCTCTGAGATAGCAGACGGGTGTGTTTGCTGTGGAGGCTCCTCCTGATTCTGAGCACGGAGGTCAGCGTGGCTCTGGTTGTCTGCTTGGTCAGTGGTCCCTTCTTCACTGTGGTCACCCTGTCTGTAGATAGATAGGTAGAATCACTTTACTGGACACATATGAGCACGATGAAATACTAGGAAAGTCACTTCAGTGTTAGAAAGGGAAACTCATTTGTGTTACAACATCATGGACATAAGGAACTAAAGATCCGCATGATATATGGGAATGTTTCTCTGCAGCTGTTCTGCTGTAGCACTGAACGATCAAACTCAATGAAATGTTGTGGTTCTTCCCTCAGTCTATTCATCAGTTTGATTTCCTGGAGCTGCAGTGTATGAAGGGGTTCACTGCTGATGCAAAAGTAGATTTACATGCAAAAACTGATGTATGGGAATTTGGTAAGTAATACTCCCTCATCCCAAATCAATAAATTATCACACCAAATGAGAAAACATACTTACTATCAATATGGCAGCTTTATAGCCTAATCCTAAATTGTTACAATGTCCTGTGTTTAGTGTCAGAAGCTAGAAGCACATAAAACACATAAAAACACATAAAACCAAAATTGTGTGGCTTGCTATCCAACACGCCACAGGCCAGCACCTTGGGAACCATTGGCATTTTCATGCAAATGCATCATCCTGGAATTAATCTGGGCAAGGACTCTGCATCTCATTCCCTCCTCCCCCTCTTCTTCTCCTCCCTATCTTTCTAGTAACGGTGAAGAATACAACCGAAAAACAAACAAACTGGTCTACAACATAAGCTGGGTGAGCAGGTGCAGATCTGTCTTACCTGCTCAGCTCTGGTTGGCACACCTCTCCGTCATTCTTTTCTGTCGCCACCTCCTCAGAATTCTTCTTCTTCTCCTTGCTGACGGAGCGACTTCCCAGGTTGTTCCCATCCCCGGGAGATGACCCTTGACTTTTTGCCCCAGTCTGAGGGTCACAGTGATGCCGTGGCCTTCTGCCCCTCAGCCCGGCATGACCTCCCATCTCAGGGGTCAGGGTGTTACCATTATCCGGTGGTCTAAACTTCTTCACTGCCCTGTGCTGACGCTCACAATTCAACCTGGGGCTCCGATGCTCACTAATTGTGTTGTGACTCTGATTCGTGCTGAGCTTTTCACTATCAGGAATGGGCTCTGATTCCGAAGGCTCTGGTGTAGCTATTGACACGGAAGCATCAGGAAGGGGCGTGTTGATAGGATCCAGCGACTCTGGCACCAACGCTGATATCGGGGGTTCGGTTATGTCACCAGATAGAGCAGCATCCATGGACACAGAGGAGCCTGAAGGCTGGGTCTTGGCTGGGGAGGCCGAGGGGTCCGCCTGGCGCTTAAGGCTGCCGGATGGCGTGTGCTGTGAGGCATGGTGGTTCACCGAAAGCGGGCGTGGCTGTCCATGCTGGGCCTGGGCTGAAGCAGGAGGCCCGTCCTTCTCCTCGCTGGCGGCGTTGAACAAGACCTCGCGGCTGGACATCTGGCGTTGTCTCCGCAGCTGGCTGGTCCTCTGCTCCCACACTGACATGGTCATCCTTTTTCTTCTCTCTCTCCTGGACATGAAAGAGGTAGAGGTGTTGAGAGGTGGGGGTGGGCAGCTCTCTCTGATGCTGCCCTGGGCCTCCTCCAGGGAGTAGGAGTAGGCATGCCGGGTACGGTGGATGGCTCTTTTCCTGTACAGGTAGGGCCGCCTCCTCCGGCTGCCTCTGGTGAGAGAAGGAAAAGACAGAATATTAGTAGATGCACTAGGTTAATTCTATATACCATGGCATATTCAGAATACATCAATGTTAACATCTTAGTGTTAGCATATAATTTGAGACACTTGACACTGTTCATTATTGGTCCAGATCTGGACCTGTTTTTATCTGCATCCTGTGTATTCACCAAAAGACTAATTTGTTTAAAAATGGACTTTCCAAATGTGACTTGATGGACTCAAATTGCTACATCATGCTTCCGCTTTTGGTTTATGAGATGCAAATTGTTGATTGCAACATTCGTACTGAGAAATGACTATTACAGGACATAGCAAGCGCTTTGTCTGATGTTCAAGCAGTTTGCTGACAACAATGAGCAATTTCATTTCAACATGAAGCAATTTGCTGGATCAATGAAGATGTTATGTGAAAAATTAATCAAGCCTGGAATTGTTCTGACTGTAATTTAAAAAAAAAAAATGTGTAAGATGCAGAATGAAATCAGTGGGATAGGTATAAAAAATATGGAATCAAATAAGAGTTTGGAGGTACAGGACAGAGCATGGAGACAATATTACACAGGATGAGTCTAGAACATATGCCCATTTAAGAAAATCAGGCAGACGTTTGTGAGAGATTCAGAGAGGTGAACAGACAGTGTTACTTACTGGAGTGTGGACTCTTGTGTGGTCCGTGTTATCAATGAGCGATTGGTTGAAAACAAGACATTAGTGCTTTTGTGAGCAGAGACAAAACAGGGCAGGAGACACACAGCAAACAGTCCTAAAAGGTCACAGACCAAATTTATTTAAAAATACGTTCATCTTATGAACAAAATCAATGCCATTTACCAACTGTTCCAAATTTGATTGTATTGCAGCATCAAGGGTAATGCTAAATGCTGACTTTTTTCTTTTCCTGGAGTGGCCTGTCAATGTTTGACCCTCACTGTCAGCCCAGAGGGAGGTGCACATACTACTACCCACTACACACTGACTTTGGTGTGTGTCTCCGTTGGAGCCAAGCGGCACATTGACAAACAAGATGGTAGAGAAGTATTAGAACAGTCTCAACAACATTAATAAACATCAACAGTAAGCGCAACATTGATAAGAAGACACTTTAGGGTAGATTGACAGGTTACAGACAGTCAGAGCTCCGGTATGGTACAGGAAGAAAAACACAGAGATGGGTTCCAATCAGCAAAGCACATACGTATTCAGATACCCTTTCAACAAAACGACCACACTGGGATGCAGCTCTGAACACCACTGCCACCTCAGAGCACTGACACATCAGCATTCAGTTACTTCATGCTAGCAGAGTGGAGCGAAGAAATTCATATGCTGAGCTTATTCGGAGGTCAGAAGAGCATTTAGGTGAGGGATTAGAGGCTGCACCATGGAAGAAAAACTGTGCAGACACTGAAAACACAATCCAAATATTCCAGTCCTGCAGCATGAAACGCATTCATTGGACATGAAAAGCATTCTCAGTGAGTGCGTATGGAGTTACTGTTTTTCTTCCTTTGCTCATGCCGACCAGATGCATGCATTCCCAGGGTGAAATCATCCAACAGCCCCCACACATGCTCCATCTCCTTTTGGACTCAGCAACGGCTATCATGCAAGGTCAGGAGGGGGGGCAGGTAACGCCTGGGTTTCAGCACAGATGAGATCAGAAACCCCTTAAGTTCAGAGAATCCTTGCTGAATGCAGTTAGTGGCCCAGACAACCCTGTGGTATTCCACTCTTCTCTATGCCTTCTGACAAGAGCCTGACTCTAACCTGGCTCGACTAAAACCAAATCCCTTCTCTAATTTATCCCTCTGGTCTTTTCCTGCTTCTTTCTTTTCTGCTACTAAAATGTCAAAAATAGAAAGAAAGAAAGAATGAAAAATTACATTGTAAATGCCATGATATTAAATCCTATCTTGTAATAACCTACATGCCCATGCAACAAACTGCTTGGCTTTCAACACAGCGTGCATACAGAACCAGCAGTGTCCACTCCTGTGCATGCACATGCACATTTGGCACCTACAACAAGGCACCGTGTAATCAATCCAGGGGGGGGGGAAAAATCCATTCTGCAACCTGGAAAACTTGGCATTGATAAAACAACATCACATTTCTTTATGGAACCAGAACAGATCAAAGCTCATCACACACGCCTCATTGTACTTCCTTGTACTCTGCCCTTGCAACAGAATCCCCCTGGAGTAGTAAGTCATTGCTACATTAAGTACAAAACTGTATTGCTAATGGACACAACACGTTAATTCGGTCACTACATAACCTTATCTCTATGACAACAGTACAAGCATCTGAGCCTGGCAGTAACCTTGGAGACATGGAGTCCAATTAAGAGAAAATTAAAGAGAAAACATGCTACACCTTTGAGTACAGTTTATCAATAGTGTCTACAGTCCCAAATATTGATTCTCTGAACAGGTCTGTATTGACATTTAAGCACTTTCAGCCTGCACTTATACATGAAGCAGCACGACTGGGATCTCTATCTTAACTCCATCTCCATCTGTAACTATTCTCCATACTGTAGTGTCGTTACTGAGGCAAAACAACTGCACCAGGTGGCCAACTGGCTGTGTGCTGAAGGCAACAGCGCCTGCTGAATGTTGGCACATTGGCTTAAACAGAATGTGGACATTCCCTGGAGGATGCAAGGGAGGGGAGAGAAAGAGACAGATCCAGGAGAGGAGGAGGTCAGGCAGGGAGCATACAGCACTTACTCTGAAGACATAAAGGAGGACAGTGGTCCGACCTCCTTCGCCTTCTGCAGAGCATGCTTCTGGTTGAATGCTGCCTCTGCTTCCTCTTCATCCTGGTTAAATGAGAGGTAGAAATCAGTGATTTAAGAAAGAGGTCAAACAGATGAAAGGAGCACAGAGCAGGAGTGAACATCAAAGAATGGACATTTTGCCTTACATTATTAGATGATTCCTTTTGTCTTCGTCCTTTTTTATTTTTTTTTTTACCTTGGTTAGTTCTTGTGCATTTGCAAGGTTATCCACAGCAATGGCCAAGAAGACATTCAGCAGAGTGTCTGATCACAGCTGTGTTAAGGACAATACTACTACTACTACTACTACTACTACTAATAATAATAATAATAATAATAATGATACTTTATAGTTTAATAAAGTTTATATTATATAGAGCCTTTCTGACATGCAAAGTTGTACACACACATCGGCACAGTGACAGAACACGCAAAAATCAAATCGAATGAAAGAGGTTAAAAACAAAATAAAACATGTATAAAACATTAAGACGCAAAAGAAACGAATACAAAAAACACAGACAGACAGGAAGTAGGAGGAGTAAAACGAGTAGAAGGTCAAAGTGCAACCATACCATTAAAAAAATTTGAAGACAGGGTTAAATTAAAATTAAAAAACACCTTTTCCAAGTTTTGTGTTGCTGTGACAATTGTCAGATGACAGGGAAACTTTGATTAATTGAGCTTAGGAGACGCTATGGTGTGGCAGAAAAAGATTTGTAATTCTGTAACATGACGCATTTCTAAATTAAACAGGACATTTAAGTGGGATATAACGTTATTCAGGAATTTGATCTGATCCAATCGGATGCTCATGTTGCTCTGTGTCTTTTGTATCTGTAAGTAGGCTTCTCTTTGCTACATGCTGGCTATAAGCACCTGGTAAGCCCACAGCACACACATTTGGATGTTTTTTTCCTAAAGTAGTAGGTAATTTATTTGAGTAACTGAAAAGCAGATAAAAAATAGTACTTTCAAATCAAAGCATCTATGACTTATTGAAAGAAAGATACAGTTTCCGAACAGAGTGAGCACTATGAAGTAGATGGAGGACCACATGCCAGACTTCACTCCTCCTTGCGACCGAATACCGTTGTACATCACCTCGTTCCAGTCCTCCCCAGTCAGGATCTGAGGACACACAGACATAGACACATTCACACACACACATTAAATATCCTCTGCATTATCACTGCATATAATAACAGTGCAATAAGGTGGCCAATTCATGTCCACACCTGGAAGACAGTCATGATGGCTGCAGGAAAGGTATCAAAGTTTGTTGGTGTGTAATCTTCAAAGATGAATCTGAAAGTAAGACAAAAAACTTTAGACTTTTGTTTGGTCAGAGAAAAATAAATCCTCCTCTTCTCCCACTCGTAGCTGATGACGCAGGGGGCTATTTTCTGTGTTCTACGTATAAAACAGAGGCCAAATTGAGTTCAAATAAATGGCTGAGCTTGTCTACCTCATCCAGCCTTTTTTCTTGAAATGAGAGATTCTGTGAAACAGCCCTTTGACCCAGGGGAAAGCAAAGCAACAATAGATGTGAGTGTGTGTGTGACGAAGGCAGAATCTTAAACGTTTTACCACGCTCAAATAGTCCTTGGTTTAGAGAAAGCATTTGCAGTGGACAGGCCGGCCAAAGGACAATCAATTCTCTCTTAAACTGTGTGAGGAAGCAACAATGAATGTGTTTAAAGGAGCCACGTTGGAAGTTAACACATCGCCACATCCGATAAAGGGGAAACTACCGAAACATGAAGTTTGTGGGGGCAATTCATGAAAAATCATACTCAGCGCCACACTTACTAAGAATTGTGATGACTGGAGCTCATTCATAAAGCTTCCATTACATTAATTAGCACACTTGTGCCCCATTTCTGACACGTTGTTGTAAAGGGTGTGACAGGTCAAAGCCAGCGAAAAGCAATGTTAATGAGCTGCTACATATTTAATACACACGCTTCAAACTGCAAAATGTCAAATCAGCCAAGGGAAAAACCTAAATTCTCTTCTTAAGAGCTCCTCGCTTTATGAGAGGAGGCACAGGTGGTCATTTCTTTCTCTTTCTATCTAAGTGATGCACGCTGGGCATTAAATTATTATTGTTTCCGTAAGGACTTAAATCATTCAGAGCCGCGTTCGACTGTTTCATGTTACCTGCCACCAAAGAGCTGCATGCCGAGCAGAGCGAAGACGAGGATGAAGAGGAAGAGAAGGAAGATGAGGGAAATGATGGACTTCATGGAATTCATCAAAGAGACAACCAGGTTTCTCAGCGACGCCCAGTACCTTCACAGTGACAAAATACCACATAAGTGACACAGAGAAATTGCATGAACAACTCCGATGATATACAGTGAAATGCTCTTTGTGAGTAGTGTTTGGATCACTTACTTGGTGATCTTGAAGATTCTCAGCAGACGGAGAGCACGCAGGACGCTGATACCAAACGAAGTGCCAGGTCTGAAGAAACCCCACAGCACTTCAAAGATGCTGCCCACAATGACCTGTAAGATATGCATACACCATCACTTACACCACAGTCCTGACACGGCGAGGTGCAGGAGAGCGTAGGCAGGCGTAGACAGAGACAGACACAGACCAAGAGAGGACGTGTGCACGCTGTGTAATTTAGGAAAACATGCATAAACACAGATGTAAGGCAGGAGAGGGAGAACTGACACTACAGTCAAAGCAGTTGAAGGAGGAGTGGAAGTAGAGGCGTGGACCCAGGCTGTACATCTTCAGGAACATCTCAGTCAAGAACAGAGCGAGGAACAGGAACTCTGCATAGTCTGGAACGACAAAAACACACCACGGTGTTCAGACACACACAGATTATGACCGTTTAACCGTTGTTACACTGGTGATGAGGCATTGATGAGACGGGGCGTGACTCACAGAGGAAGTTGGACAACCAGGGGGGCTGGTTGTGATGAACGATAGCCACACACAGCGTGTTGAGAGCCACTAGGCCCAGTACCGTCCAGTAGAAAGTGTGTGTCTTCACCACGCGGCGGATGGAAATGCGCAGGAGACGCTCCTTGCGGCGGAAATAGGCCGTAGGACCTCGCTTTGCACTCCTGATACTCACTCGGGCCATGGGGACGCCTTGGTGGGGGGGCAACAGAGAGCAATAATGTCACATTTCCAGCATTAATCTAGCATTCTTCTATTCAGATACCCACTCACCCACAGAGGAGATGTCACCGTATTGTTCTTCGCCTGATTGTCCCCGATGCGCCACGTCCATCCCTCTTCTCTTAATGGTGGTGGCTCTCTTCAACACTACAGACAGACCGAGTGTGAACAAAGACGTCGGAGAACAAGCTGTTCAAACAGCTCAACATACATGAAACACACTGTGAAAGGAAGGGTTGCAAGGCCGACTTTTGGGCAACTTGATTGAGCAACAGTGGTAAGTGATTAGACTTTGTCTCGCTGCTAAACACCCATAACTTGATTTTTGTCTGTACACATTGTTGTTGCCTCGTACATCGACACTGCCCAAAAATTGGCTCGTGCGTGATCGCCCTCACACTTCTATATCCATACATCAACACAGGCAGTTTATGCAAGGGTGGAATCATATAATGCAATGACAAGATAATGGTGAAGCAAATGATAAGAAATCTCCATGAGGATCATCTGCATGACAAGCTACAGCCAAAAGGGGAAGCTTTTGTCTCATTAGTGCTGCAGTTTAATGAGATTAAATGATCGATTAATGTTAAAGTGTAATGATCCAAAACAACCGAACACAAACCCTCTGCTGCTTTTTCCCCTCCACATGGCAACCCATGCTCCAAGGCGGCTCAGCGGAACATGCATGTCTCTTATGTACGTTGCAGTGCTGCCAAACAGTCTCAGGATACACACCGTGCAGAGCGCACATGCCATGGCGAGCATGATGCTGTGAGCGTGTTTTGACCTTTACTGAGAGATGTGTTTATGATTGCCCTTCATCCTATTCTACCTCCACTTCCAAATCCCCACTGTGTTGTCATTTTGGAAATTGCCTGCCATCAATATTTGCTTAGCACATTTTTTTTAATAAGGCTCTAATCAAACACACACACACACACACACACACACACAAATTCACACGCAGGAGTGTTTGCTTAAGACAGGAACATGAGGTCCTATCAAAACACAACACACATGGGCACACACACACACACACACACAGAGTTGCCTCTTCAGACCAGTGGTTGCTAAGGCAACAGCAGTGCACCACCTTTCGT
>OMOW01109126.1:6264-20441 GCA_900312555.1 Lamprogrammus exutus
GGGACAGGATTAGTACAGAACCAACACATTTCTTCTTCTTTCCTCTACAATACTTGTATGTTTGGAAAGAGCACCTCTCTACAAAGTATCAATAATATGGGATGAAACTTTGTAGAGAGGTGCTCTTTCCAAACATACAAGTATTGTAGAGGAAAGAAGAAGAAATGTGTTGGTTCTGTACTAATCCTGTCCCTAAATTTATGCTAAAATTAGCTGCTAATATGCTAGCAAGGATTAGCTGGCTGCACTTAAGCAGCATAAGTATGACCCATCAAACCACAAAACTACATTAAAAGGATTTACACTGCTTATTAGACCAGCATTAACCAATATTGTTGATATTAACAATGAAACAAATAACTTTTGTGATTTGTTAGTTGTTAATTACATGAACTCCTCATCCTTGCTTCCAGTAATAGAAGTGTAGCTGTTTCCATTGACCCAACTATGTGCTACTTGGCTAGCACATAACTGCAAAGTTAACAACTAGTGGGTGATAATGTCAAGTATTTAACAGTAAAGTTAAAGAAGCAGATATTTTTCTCAGCAGTTGAAGGAAACCAAGCCGAGCTAAACAGATTGAATATTGGACTCACGGACATTAACTGGTCACAACAAACGATTCGAGGGTTGTTCATTTTGCTCCATGTCTGCCAAACATGTAAGTAGGAGTGTTGCTGACATTATCCACATAACAACCTTACAAGGCTATGTGTCAGAACCCTTTCAGTTTGCATTCTAGTGGCCATATTTGGTAAATGCAGCTCAGAGGTATGAGAAATCTTGAGTAAACTAACATCAGGAAAACAAATTATGGCACAGGGTTAATCAAAACATACGCATTTTCAAATACGGAACATTTGATCGGGTTCAAGCTTGACGTGAACAACATCACCCAGAGGGTTTGTTACCGTCCTGTGTCTAGTTTTTCTCTTCCTGTCTCTCTGTTTCTCTTTCAGCTGTCTTTTCTTATTTCAGAACCTCTCCATCTTTTCAATATGGATGTGGAGAAATCCCAGTTCCTGAAATATATCAAGAAACAAGGAACCCCTTTTTTTGGTAGCATCTCACCAGTGTCAAAGGAGGAAGAGGAGTGGCTGAAGGTGTTCTTGCAGTTATCAGAGATGGGTGCCACCTGTGCTCTGTAGGTCTGGCCACAGTTCAGTCCAGTGATATGACAAGAGGTGGTTTCGCTGGTACAGGACATCTCTCTGCCCTTTATGTCAATGACTGTGGCCTCATAGGAGTCTGCTCCAGACACTTCAGACCAGGACACTTCAACAGTATTGTCGGCGCAGCTGTAGGACATCGTCATGGACTCAACTGCCCTCAGCTCTGCGAGAGACACAGTACATTATAAAAATGGCTTCAGTTTGTGCAAAGGTTCATTTAGCTAAAGGGAGAGGTTACATCCAAAGACTGTTACAATAACAGACATGAACCTGCTGCGGCTGTACCTTTTAGTTGTCATTATTACACATGTAATGAAAACTGTTGTACTACAAGGATAAGAAGAAAGTATATATTTTACTTTTTGTGTTTGGATGCAAGAGATAATCACAGAAAGTAGTGGACAGATGATCAGATAATGTCTAAATAAGGTTGTGGCATATTTTAGATAACAGAGATTAGATCACTGTAAACCACACGCTGGTGTCGTCATATATAAGTACTGTATGAATACTTGAAATGCATTACTTCTGTGTTTCTTTTGTTAGTCCCTGCTATTGATAATATTGGGAGTTTTGTTTTTTTGTAAAAGCTAAAATTAATGCATTTACTCTTAGTTTCAATGGGAAAATTACTTTTATCCAAATTCAGCCTTGACAAAAGATGTTATGATTGAACATCAGCAAAATTAAGTAAATTTCCTTCCCTGATTTTTGCCTCGAAGCCAGCACCTCACTCATGTTGGTTCTGTGCTGAGCCTCTGTTTATTGAATGATGGAGATTTATTAGAAACCAAGTTTTCAACTTTACAGAAGCCAATTGGATTTTTTATTTTATGCTCTAAAAGCTGATGTGGATCAAATATGACTGTTCAAAACAACCGCATCACATTATCTTCTCTGGGTGGGGAATGGACAGTATAAATGTTGTGATAAACTCAATAGGAGCTGAAAGATGCACCCTCACCATCTACATTGTGAGCACATACTTCATGTTTCACTCTAAAAGGTGCAAAACAAATCAGGCTTTACTAATGTTTTTCTCATGATAGCGTTTATGTGCCACCCTCAAACACAAGCAGGTTGTCCGGGCATCTGAATCGTTTCCCCCTGAGGATCATATTCTGCATGCCCTGAAAGGAGCGCATCAGACTGAATAGATGACCTAGATCCTAATCACCAAGTTATTGATATTGGTTTGGCTCTGCCGACTCACTGTTGGTGGTGTATTCGTGGTCTCTAGACTCGCCAGGCACCAGGAAGTCATTAAGCGAGGCCACTGATATCAGATAGGTGGTGCATGGGAGGATGTCGTTAATTTGCCACTGAGTATTTGGAACGTTATACACAGATGGCATGCTGTCAGCCTGGTCAACATTCGTGATGGTGACTCGGTACATCAGGACATCATTCACTGGCCGCCAGCTCACCATTGCTGTGGTTGGACTCGTCTGCTCTGCTGTGATACTTACAGGTGGCGGAATCACTAAAGAAAGACACAGCAATTAGTAGAGGGAGAGACCTAACAACACACATTGCACTGAAAGTATTACTGTGACCATTTTGATCTAAGGTGGCCACATGGTTGAGATAACCACCTAGTTTCTGTTTTTGATCATCCCCTGAAAACAATGCACACAAATACTGATAAACAGTGATAATCTAAACGAACAAAACTAAATTTACAATAAGAAAATATTGCTCTGTCAGTACTTGTGATTTACATATAAAGCGGGATAATAAAATCAATGTGTCAAATTACTCACTGTTGGAAATGAATTCATATGCAATTTTCAACAACTCAAATGACACGTGACATCAATTACACCAACAACTCAGCCAAGTCCAAATGTCCAGAATCTTTAACAAAGACAAACGTGAAAAGTTGCCCAACTAAATTACCCAACCCAAATTTCAGCATGCCAGAATTTTAGCAAAGAATAACTGCAAAGAAATGTTGTAAAAACTAACTGGTTCACTTATACACTAATTAATGACACTTAAAGACTGAGATTGGAAGCTGTGTCTACATGCACAGACACGATTAACGATGAATGGCTGTGATTCCATTATATCTTCTAAGCCATCATCCAATCAGTCACAGACATTTAGCCACAATAAATAGAATATTTGTGGCATCTGCGATTTAGTTTATCCCGCTTTCCTGAGTGTTCCCTGATCACTCACAGGTAGAGACGGTTCTGGCGTCGCTGGCCAAGCCGATGCCTGCGTCATTGGCAGAGTAGACAACGCAGTCGTAGTTGGTGTCAGGCTCCAAATTCCATATCACAGTGCTGTGGTTGGTGAAAGTTAGATTCAACGCTTCTCCAGATTTCGTATTCGTCACCACCAAGAAATAGTGTTGAGCGGAGGCCACCTCGGTCCAATTTACCGAGATTGAATAACTCGATAGTGGCCTGCTGTAGATGATGTGAGATGTGTCCGGCACTGTAAGGAAAGAGCAGGGGACAAACTATCGATTAGGATGCTGTCTAGCGGAGGTTGCCTCAGGGCGTCCGCGCGTTACATTTCTGTGCGTAAAGGCGCAGTAATCTTTGTACTATGAAATGATACAGATCAGATTAACAGCACAATGTGTTGTTAGCCAGTTTGATCAACTTTATTTTATACGCAATAATGTATATTTTCAAATGTATTTTATGATCATTCAAGCCCCTAATCCTGTACAGCAGCACACATTGCAATTGATTTACCTGTGCGCGCCTCTTTTAAACCCGTGCACGCCACATGATAGTACTCGAAGACTTTGAGGGTGACACTGTACAGGGTTCCCGGTTTGAGACCCCTGACCAGTTTCTCTGTGTGGTCCCCTCTTATGGTCACCACAACAGGCGCAGTATGTGTGTTATTCTTCTCCCGAAAGTCCAAAAAATAGCTTGTTGCACCAGTATATGGTTCCCATTTTACGAGCATAGACGACGGGCCTGCAGGCGTTATTGACAGGATATCACAACCTGAAAGAGAAGCAGAAATTTGGATTACTGGTGTGCAAAGGACTAGTGTGCACTAATCATCATAAAACAGACACAAAAATTAAAAAAACACACGTTTTTGTCATGTTAGAGATATGCTTAACGTACTTTCTAATAAAATATTTTAACAAATGTTATTGATAAATAAGTCTAATTAAGTCTGACAGGCATGGGTTTGTTTTTCAGTCAACTGGTGTACTTACCTTCTGCACTAGTGTATGGTATCTGTAAATAAATAAATTAAAAATTATAATCTCATTAATTACAAGTTATACATGGTTTGATACTAGTTTATACCCAAAACTCAGTTTTACAGAAATAAAGAATATTTTTACCTGTATTAGAGATACCAATGCTAAAGAAAAGCCTATGGCTCCCAACAATCCCATCTTTGACATTGACTGCAGTATTACAATTAGTTTAGTATACAAGGGAGTCCAATACAAAAGGTGTTCTGAAATCTTTTGAGCTTTGGTGCAGGTACACCTGTGGCGTGGGAACCAATCAGTATTCCCCAAATGGGGACAGGCTGTCCCACCAACAGCCTGAGGGCTGTAAAAGTTGCCCTGAGAACACAGCAGGAGGGAGGGGTGGATGAGAGTTTGGAAGATTTGCATGAAATCATGGATGGGTGGCAAGCAGTCTCTCTCTCTCTCTCTCTCTCACCACCCCCCCCCTCCCCCAGTCTCTATTGCTCTCATGCATCTATATCAGCTTGCATAACTGCCATCACCACAGTTTGCCTCATCTTGGATCAAACTTCATGACTGTATTGTTTCAGTGTACAGTGGCATGTAATATTGCCGTTGGCACCTTTCATAGTATTCATTTTTTTTTACCTTTTTGACAGTGTGGATGACGCTCTCTGCCCCATTTGTGAATTCAAACAAATTGTTGAAGCATTTTAATCATTTATCAAGTAAAAATGTAAAACATTCCACATGAAACCACCAATTCATACCACTGTAAATTAAATATAATTGGGGTTTTTTTAAATGTTGCTCAGACAAAGGCTCTGGCTGGCAGAGTTGGGCTCTGGGAACACATGATGGACATTTGTCACTATAATTTAACATTTTACACACTAACCACAAACCAAATTATCGATTAGTTGGTTTGTGGCAGCACTGGCTCACTGTCAAGGAGAACCACTGTATTCCTTTACTCTATTGGTTAACTTAGTCTACCTTTTCTTTCTTTCTACACCATGATTTGAGACAGATTGTACTGCATCTATAAATAGCTATGATATACTTTTGTTTAATATGCCATATAATGGTCTTGATAATTATTCACTGTTCTCCTTGTCTGTCTGTCTTTACTCAACAAAAGTTGCTTGTGTGAATTTCCCCAATGAAGGTAGAAGAGGGAGAATGACGTTAAACTGAACATCCATCACAGCAGAGTGAATGTGTTGCTGCATGGACTATGGGCACAACCACTGCTTGGGTTTGGGGTTAAATTCCCTGTAGCTCAAATATTTTCTCCGTTATGTTAATTATGATCTCTGGCTTGGGTTTGAAGGACAAATATTTTGTTAAACTGAATATTTTACATCATTTTTTGCAACAGCTGCCAGTTTTAGATTCTCACGGAGAAAACGGGAAATCAGAGTTGGAAAAAAGTGTTCATCAAATTACCTGTGGCAATGTGGACTCCACGTGTGAGCTGTCCCTTGATGAGCTTTACTGAGCAACATACATAACACCAGTGACAACAAATACTCAAGGGACAACATATCAGATGATCCACTTTAAGCATCAGTAATTCAGTTCAAAGAGATGCAGATGCCTGAACAACATTGATCTTCATCATAACAATGTCAGAACTTCCGCTTTATGCACAGCTTGCACTCTCCTGACCTACAAACCAAACACGTCTGCCATTAGTCTGACTTTTGACCCAGCCCAGAATCTGACATGCTGAGCCGTAAACCCTCACAAGACATCATGCATGCTACCCATTTCTCCCTGTCGCTGTTCCTCTGTCTCTCCTCACACTCACCAGAAGGCCCACATTCACCTCCCTGTCTCACTCTCTTTCCACCCTCCCCCCATTTTAGTTACTGTAAATGAATACAAACGAGAAGGCATCTGACAAATTCACACATGGCCACATTTCAGTGCTCAGTTTTTTTCTATCTTAGGAACAATACATGGGAACACAGAGAATGACCTGAACCAGAGATAAAGGCCAGGGAGGGGCTGCCTGGGCAAAGGAGACAGGTGCCGCTGAAACCAAAGTCAAGAATGCAAACTCGGGAATTGGGGCTCCACCGAAATGAGATGTAGTTAACAATGGATGTCATGCTGGGAACTGTTGCTCTGAAGTGAGGTCTCTCTTAGATGGTTCATCTTTGTCTTGACATAGGTTTGGGCACATTTAGAAATGAGTTTTGACCAATAATTGTGTTCATTTCCTTTTGGAAAATCTAATACCAAAACTGGTTGTATGTAGGCTACATGCTGGACTGAAAGGGATCTTTTATCACAGGAGAAGAAAGGACTGTCACCTCCTAGTTCCTCAGCATGTATTAGAAAAAAGGAAGTCAACATGAAAGTTGATACGTCCCACAAACCAGCCAGGAAACTTAAGCTGTCCAGCTTAAACAACAGGGCAATTTTGAAGCCCGGTGAATAAGAACAAGTGATGTGAACGCCTTGATATTTCATTGTATTTTTATGCGGCTGTGATATTGTCCTACCATAGACACTGTTACAGGTCACAGGTACTGGGCATGGTTTCATCTTATGATTCAATATCTCATTGATTTCTCAAGTCATTTACGACAATGCCACCTGTTTAACAATTAGAGGATTAAAAGTTTTATACACTGCAAATAATGGTGCCCAGTTGTTGATGACGACATTTGTTTGTGAAATAGCCAAAAGCAGTTGCCCCTGGCACTATCTGAAATGAAATCACATTTGTTGCACTGATTGTTTGGAACTTTATGTTGACAAACCACCATGGAGATGATTTGCAGCTTCTCCAGGCCTCTCTGGATTTTACTGTGTTTGCCAACATGCTGAATTGTTTTGTGGCATGAAAACAGATTGCTTTACAGCACGAAACAGAAGGAGCAGGGCGGTGCAGTGCAGAGTATCATTACAATTAGACTTTTGATTGTTAGCTCAATGCAGTTGCTACTGTACTGGTAAGCCATTTAAAACCACACGATCAATTACACTCATTCTTCTGGCCTCTGTGCATTTTTGGAACTCAAGAACTTCCTCATTCTGAGCTAGAAACATCTTGGTAGGAGCTTCTTAGTGAGAACAGTGCTTTTACTGTTCACTTCGATACATTTTACACATAAGGAGAGTCCTTAGTCTCTTTACTTTCCTCTACTTCACATCAGGAGCACCGGACCTATTTACAGTTCTACTGCAGTTCCTGAATTTTTTACCTATTCCATAGCAGGTACTCTCGAATGCTGCGTGGGGCTTGTAAGACCAAACATGGCTTACAACACAATTATTATAAATTTCTCTCAGCTGCTGTAGGGGGTGGGATGGGGTGTGAGGGGTGCAGACAGCCATGTGTTACCTCCGTGAGGTTGCCCCCCGCCTCTTTTCAAGGTAGTCAGGCTTCCTCTGTACGGTGTAAGGAGGGCAGTGTACCGTGACCAACCAGTAGGAGTTGCTGGTGCAACGACAAGGACTAGATCCCTCTGCTGGCTTCCCAAATGCGTCCGTAGGAATGCATGACCAAGCAGGTGGTACCGCTGCTGACAAGAGAACCTAGGTCTCTGCTGTGGTGGACTCACAATCTCATCATTTGTAAGCTATTTCCTTTCTGGCATTAGCAGTTTTCTTGTTGTGATCAGTTTTTTGGTAGGCACAAAGTAGTGATGAGTCGGACATAAACAATCCAGAAACTGATTCATTGTGGGTAAGACCTGTTCTTCATCAAGAGGCCACATCAAAACACTTTATATTTGACACACTGTGATGGAGATTCCTCTTTTCATGGACTGTTTTTGAATTAATGTTCGTGCTTGTGAAACATACAAGGATCCATTGGTCTGCAGGTGTTGGCAACCAAAGACGTAGCTTCCTCAGTTTTAAATAAGTGGTAGGCAGTCAGCATATACACTATCTAGATGCGGAGAATAGTTCACACCTTGGGATAGAGAACTCACTGTGCCACATGGCAGTCGTGTGAAGGTCACATGAGACAGCACAGCAAAAATCTCATACCATTGAATATTTTATTGTTGTGTACTGTATGTCATTAATGCTGTGGATCTCTCTGCCCCAGGGGAAAATGGACAAAACCTGAGAACTAAACTGGTTTCACCCATCAGTGATTCAGCATTCAGTGATCTCCAACCACTGGACACACATCAGCGGATTGGCTGATCAGACACTCAGGGCTGTGTGGGGGTGCACGGACCAAGCTCCAGTTCTTGGTTGTTTTGTCAAAACCGTTCCAGTCTATTTTCCCACCTTCCATCTTACTTTCCTGCACCTCATCTCTTTTTTTCTCCTCTGCTTTCTTTTCTCCTCTTTGCTTTTCCCACCCCTCCTTTCTCCTCCTTTTGCAAAGCCCATGAACTTCTATCACTGACCTCTTTACATCTTTCTTTACTCACATCCAGTCTCTCTTCTTTTTAAAAAATGTCTCTCCTTCATTTCTTGTATTTCTTTCTTTGAATACACATTTCAAAAACAATAGTTACAAAATCCTTTACAAAAGCAGACAGATTATATGGACACATAAAAATTCTATTCTCCCTTCAATTCATACTTTTCCTACCAATCCCTATTATAGGTAACTTTCTGTTCTCTGCAATCAAATCCACTTTCTTCTTGGGTTATTATCGTTGAGTTGTATGATGTTTAATGGTAAACTATTGGGTGATGTGTTGTAGGGTTTGGTTAAGGCTTAGCTGGGAATGATGTGGTTTGCCCACATTTAAGTCCTGAGACCTCTTGAATTAATTGAATAGCATGACTGCAATGGGAGGCACCAGATGAGAAACCCGTTATCACCCACCTAGCCCTGCCTCTAGTATTACTCTATTTAAGTAGAAGTCTCGGAAAGAAAAATTAAAACTGAATTTCCCGGTGAAGTAATTCAGATCAAATTCAGAAAAAGGGCGACACCAACAGTTTCACTCCCCTTTGACTAAAAAACAGAAAATAGAATGTGAGAGGTATCTGATCAGATTACTCATTATACTGTGACAAAGCATCTTTCACAGCTCACCGTGATGGTATGAGATCAAATCAGGTCACATACACTTTTAAGCCCTCATGGGAGAGGCATTTATCAGCACCAGGTTAAAAAACATTGAGATAAATGGGGCACTGTGAATCAGCAGGCTAAGATGTTGAGGCCGTCACCTCTCAACTTCTGCTTGGTCCAAATTGTATCATTCCCGCATTTCCAGTCAGTGTAATATTTATTTTGCCGGTAAGGAAGAGATGACTCACAATAACAGAAAAGAGCTGTTTGTGTGTACATACCCATATGTTTCTCATATAAAGACAAATAAACAGAATATAAATGTTCCATGATATCAACATGGCAACAGGTAATGTTATATGAACAACTTCACAGCAGCAGTGTTGAAGGTTGTTTTTTCACCTCCTGTCGGACCTTACATAAGACCTCCAAATTTGGGTGGGGAGATTAATCATTCTGTTACAAAGACACGCTGTTTCTATAAGTGATGCGTGTTCTACAATTTATCTGTGAATGATCCCCGTGGGCAAACATTACAGTATCATTATTGATAACCTATACTGTATGCAGTACACAGAGGAATAATACTAGAAGCATCTCTTTTGTATTAGGAGGGACTCTAGCCAAGTGAAACTTTTTGTGAAAAAGGGGCAGGGCGGCACATGTTTCTGGGATGGGCGCCCCGTGACGCAGATTGTGTTGGCTGGGTGACTTTTGAAGGAAGAACACACTCATCCAATCATATTTTCATTACCTGTAGACTGTTAAGTTAATTGTAAAGGCCAGAGATGTATTGTTGTTTGCTAAATAATTCATTGTCGTACCAGTGACGTTTTGTCCCCAGAAGCTGAAAGTCAGTTTTAGTTGACTTTTCATTGAGGTTGGCTTTCATTTGCCACCTACAATCTGCAGAATCCATTACTACGAGTAAAAATGTGAACATGAACATTTTATCATTTCTGCTGTGGAACAAAGGTCTCAAAAACAACAGAAACATTGTTTTTGAGACACTCACAGACTGTGTATCGGGTGGAATCGCAAAGGAAATTTGAACAACTCCCTCCTCCTCCGTCCTGCCTGCACAACTCCTCCCATCCACGACCATAAGATGTGGTTGGCAACTAAGGTGGCGATTCCCCTCGTGGTAAATGGTAATGGTAAATTTTGGTCTCAAAGGTTTTTCCCAAATCAGTAGGAGGCGCTACAGGGACATGATATATTTTACAGAGAACTCAATCTATGCATTGTTGTCAGGATGTAATGAGGATTTCAGAAAAATTCTACAAAAAGTGTTTTTAAAAAGATAATTACTGTAGCTTAAGGGTCCCAGTAAATTTCAAAAGACGCAAGACAAAACAACAAAAAGGACCAGTAAACACGTCCGAGAAAGAGCCTGCATCACACCGTCTGAAATTTCCCTGAAACTTTTACTTCTTGTGAATTATATTGAAGAATGACTCTCAGTTCCCATCATTACTAAAGAGTCTTTCAAAAGAATCTGATTGGCAACAAAACAACAACAACAACAAAAAAACATAGGCTTCATTCTTTGTTGACAGAGTGAGTGTAAAAAAAGCTTGATCAAAATACTGGAAATGTGAAAGGAGTTTGAAGAATGAATGTCGTTTTCTAGATTTTGGTGCAGCAATCTGCCTCATTCTGTTTTCTTTCAAGATATTTATTTCTGGTTTGTTTGGTTGAAAAGAAATTACTCTATTCAGGACTCAATAACATACAAAATTGACTATATGTGAATTTTAAGAGTGTAAATCAATGATACACAGCATCATTCAAATTCAGCCCTGATGTAATTTTGAATGTGAAAATTCCAAATTCTCAGGTTAAATAATATAGGTTCTCAGGTTCCAGATACAAAATCTCTATTCTAATCTCTATTTCTCATCAGTGTGTAGTTGATTAAAGGTCAGATTAGCAGACCCTTAACAAATATTAAACAACTATTTTACTTTTTTTTACAAGTTTATTATCATTACGGATGTTTTTATTGTATTTGAATACTAATAAAAACATCCGTAATAATAATAAACTTCAAATACTATTTGACTAATGGAATTAACATTTATATTGCACAGATATAATGTGCCAAGAAAATGTGGGCAACGTGCATTCCAGACGTAAAAGGAGAAAATCTGTGAGGACACTGCACATGACAACACTACCAAAATAAAAGCTTTGATTATTTAAAGCACATTTCTTTCATACAACAAAAACACAAAAATAATGCTCTGAATTATTTATTGACTGAAACATGCATCAGGTTTACACAACGAAGTAATACACGTTCCAAACAGTTAACTTCATCCTGAGAACAACAACAACACACTGGTGAAAAGGTTCACTCCAGGCGAGAAACACACAGCAGTGTCATTTATCCTCAAGAGGCTTCCTATTTGGGGCAACAACTATGATATTTATTTTGTTCCATTTAAAAAAATTTGTTTTTGTTTTTTTTAAACCAATTTTCCAAATTATAATGATAAGCAAAGGGGTGCAATGTTTAATAATGTAAGTCAATTATTTAGAAAGGCTTTTGGGGCACTGTTACTCATAATTCCACTACTTGCCTGTGTTGTCAATTAGATTCAATATTTATAGATTTGTATCCAATAGTTTGAGGCAGTCACATGTGCAGCACTGTGCATAGAAATTTAGATCCAGGTGAGAATAATTGTTCATAGGAAACGTTCACATTTATAGAACCCATACCAAGATTTCTTTCATTATTCATACATGCTACTCCATGTGCTCATGTTGTTTGCCTGTCTTTATATTTGTCATATTTTAAGTGCTTGATCATAAATGTTGAGGGCACATTGATGGTTTTGTTTGGCCATGATACATGAGAGTTATTTGAAGGCAACTCTTGTCAACAGTGAACAATTTCTTCTAGATCTTAAATGTATTTCTCCGTATTTCTCAATTCTCATTACTCTTGTGGATCAACTATGTACCATGACCAGCATACAGGCTTTTTATTTCCCTTAAGAATTTTTTCTTCTACTTAATTATCAAGCTGGCTTCATTCTTGAGGTGCAGGAATGACGTAGGAGGAAGAGAAGGATGAAGACGTACTGTTTTGCCTGTGGAGTTGAGACTGTGAACGTAAAAGAAGACATTCAGTTTATATAAGTTTTCAGGATAAAACGTTTCTTTTTTTCACAGAAAATGGAAGAACAAGGTCTTACTGACCACCCATAAGTTTATATTCTCTCTCTGCAATCAACTACAGTGATTGTTCTGTGCTACTACATTTTTCAATCAGTGATCACTTGCCTTATATTTCCTTACCATATGCTAGTCCACACTTCTCTTCCCTCTGTATACTACTTCAGGAGAACAAGTTAAAGTGAAGTTAGAAAATATTTTTACTGAACATTCTGCCAGAAACTATTTAGCTGTGGAAAAAAAACAAATAAATATTTATCCAGATTAAAGTTTAGGATTCTAACAAACTCACCCATGCCAATGACACCCCCCGAGCAAGAAACTAAAAATGGCAGAAAAGAAAAAATGAACAACACATTAACCAAAATGTTGTCAAAGATTCATGTATTTATTTGCAACATACTTTTAAATCTGTGATTCCTGGTGATATGATAATCCTCAAATCCTCTTTATTTAAGTTTAATTTCCAATTAATGCCAATAAAAGTAGTAGTAGTAGTAGCAGTAGTAGTAAGTAGCAGTAGTAGTAGCAGTAGTAGTGGTAGTAGTAGTAGTAGTGGTAGTAGTAATTGTAGTATATTTAGATACTTTTACATTTACTCATTTGACAGACGCTTCTATCCAAAGCTATGTACATGTGATATTTAAATACAAAAGTAGTAGTAAGAGATTTAGTAGTAAGAGTAATAATGGTAGTCATAGTAGTAGTAGTACCAGCGTATATAGTAGTAGGCATAGGAGTAGTAATATTAGTTTTAGTAGTAGTAGTAGTAGTAGTGGTAGTATTAGTAGAAGTAGTGTAAAGATATCATCATCATACCTGAGTACCGTCTAAGGGGACAGAACTGGACTTTGGTGCCCTCTGGTGTCAGCGGCGCCACTGCTACATTATACACATCCCCACACTGAACGGTTTCCAAGTCACAGCTGTTTTGTCCAGGAGGAGGAGTACAGGTGTAGTTGACTCCGGTGCCCTGGAGTTCTGCTATGTAACTATGTTTACTGCTGGACGTACGCCAGAACACCCGCAGAGTGTTAATGGCCAACTTGTACAGCTTGACGCCTGATGGACAGCAGGCACCTACAAGGGAGAGAGACGATGCGCGATGTAGCTGACATATATATACCTGTTGTTGATCTATGCACAGTTTGTGATAATAATTAAGCAACAATTATATCCAGTGAGATTAATGCTCATTGTCAACATCATCACTTACTGGATGAGAAGCCCTCATAGGAGCAGTTGGACATTTGCCCCGTGCGGCTGAATGCTTCCATGGTGACAGTGTAATTTGTGCCACAGGTGATGCATCCCATGAGGCAGTGGGAGTCCTGGGTGTGGCAGCGGGCGTGGCCCTTTGTTGATGTCAGAGAGGTCATGAATGTGTGCGCTCCTCTGGCGTGAGACCATGAGACATTGGTCATGGCCTGAGTCACCTGATCCACGGTTAGATTTACTGGACAACAAGGTACTGTAAAGGAAACGAGATAGATAGATAGATAGATAGATAGATAGATAGATAGATAGATAGATAGATAGATAGATAGATAGATAGATAGATAGATAGATAGATAGATAGATAGATAGATAGATAGATAGATAGATAGATAGATAGATAGATAGATAGATATGATTA
>OMOW01109164.1:6142-20896 GCA_900312555.1 Lamprogrammus exutus
ACAGGGCCCATTCTGGTTCCCATAGCCAAGGCACCACTTTAACCACCCATTTGCAGTATTTTAGGTTCAGTAGCAATCATTCTGTGCCCACGATCCAAAATCTTTTTTGCCTTAACGTATTTTATCAACAGAGTATATTAGAATCATCAGACTCACAGAGTCACGGACGTTATTAAACACCTTATAATGTGACTGCCTCACAAAGGTTCTGTTAGTAGGCGTAAATCTACCAGTCTAAACGTTGCATGCTATACCAGGAATAATCTGCTTTCGGCTGATACACCTTCAGCAGCCTCAAGCATGGGTCTATTAGGTTTCTCTTTGTTTAGGTCTGTAAAAGACTTTTTGGGATTTTTGGGTCTCATTTTGTTTTGCTTCAGTTTTTCTTGTGTAGTGCATGAGTACATGAAACTGTCAATTTGTTTTTGACAACACCAAGTAACAAGCCAATAAGTAATTTTAATCAGTTGGAATGCTTAACTCTGGACGCTGTTTCAAATTGGAAGCAAGCGGGCATATACTGTATTTAAATTGGAAATGGAAAGCACTACTGTTAACTGTGCACATCTTCACAATGAATGAGTAATCAGAAAAGTATAGAATAGAAGATAATGGAGTGGCCAACTTTCCAATGTAACAAGGTGGTTGAGCTGAAACCCCAAAATAACCCCCATATTTCTGAATATGGGCTGTATATTAAGAGATATAGAGACAGAAAACTTGTGTACCTTGATATTCCAGCTTTCCTGTTTTGTTTAGTGTGAAAAATGTTTATAGCGTATATGCAGAAGATATTAGATGGTTAAAAATGTGATTTTGTCACACTTAACTTTTTTCCTTGTTTGGGCAACGTTTTCCTAGATGTTTAAAATGATCCATGCATGGCCTTCCCTTCTGGTTGTGTTTTCTAATGAAGCTACTTTTTAGGGTTTAAAATTTCTTGTCTTTTGGATTTAAACCTTTATCCTTTAGAGCAGTGGCAACAATAGTCACAACACCGTTGTGCTTGCTTTCATAGCAATATCGTTCTAGTTTTCAACGTTTTATTAAAACATACCATAAAGAAAATGACATCAGGTGGTATAATGGCTACCAACAGCACACTGGTAAAGAGAGGCACCATGATATGGATTTGTCTACATAATTTCACAGAAAGTGCACCACAAGTCTCAATACACGTGTAGCTCATCATAATCAGTAAACAAAATCGATATTCACAGTATATCAATAGAAATCCTTCATGTTAGCAACGATTACACTTCTACTAAAACGACCTAATTCGTTTGATAATTAATCCAGCAGCACCAAAAACGTCTAAGTTCAAGCATTTAAACACGAAAGCTGCTGAACAGTGATTTATTGACTACAACTCACGTAATGTCTGTACACAGGAGTTGAAATCAAAACACACTCTTTCACTTGCTGAATAAATAACTGGTTTAGATACACTATTAAAAGGAAACTCAGCTCCCCTACTGGCGTAGGCATAATATTACACTCTACTGCTTATACCACGCTGTCACTGCTGCTGGTGGGGACACATAGCAGCTGAGTTGAACATGAAATTTTGAACCCGACCCGAGGGTGATGTATATTGTAGAAATTATGTCAGAATCCGGACCGACAAGGACTGTCGGGTCCTGCCGGGTTCAGACAGAGATGTCAAGCTCTTTTCTGAGTGGCTAGTCTCTGGAGCAGATGGGTGCTGATCATTCAGCTGTGTTGTATTACAGTGAGGAAAGATGGCTCCCACTTTGACAAAGCCAAATTCCATTCAGGAATTCAGCTTTCAAGTTTTTCTTGATCAACAGCAAAATCAAACATTTCTCAAATGCTTCTGTCAAAGAAGTCTTCCATTCACGTACGTATAATCCATCAGGCAGTTTTAACTTAAATCAATGGCTCGCCTTTTACTCCTGCAGTCTCCCTCTCGTGAAACACAATTGAGTAGTGCCAACTGAATGAAAAATATTCAGCATTCTCGTAAGTCATGCTGCATGATATTTTGCAAACTATAAAGGGAACCGTCCAGTTTTTTCCCAAACCCCCGACGAACACATTGCTTTATGTACAGCCTTAGTAAAAGCCTGTGTATTCTGATTGAAACTGTTATCAGTGCCATTCTATACTGCTTAGTGATCTTTTGAGATATCTGAATGAACTTTGCAAAACACTAGTGTTGGTAATGCAGCTGCATACTGTTAATGTATTATTTTCCAATAACATGTTTCATGAATAAATAAGCTGTGACTTTTGCTTGAATTGGTTCCTGAGCACATGGCTTCACATTGGCATGCCTAGCTGCACCTTGCAAATTTCCCCTGTGTGGGACAAATAAAGGATTATCTTATCTTATCTTACCTTCTTTGGTGTTTATAAAAATTACAGTTCAATTTTTAAAATTATTTTCGCCTAACGGTGCAGGTCTAGTTATAGTTGTATTTTGTTCATCCAAGTTTTAAACCCAAATCATGATGCACACTTTTCAAATGTATATTAGGATTGTCAAAGGAAAAATGTATAAACAGTTACACATTAACATTCGTACAATGCTAATTCAGTTAGCATTGAAGCTGTGAAAAAGCTTTCGGTTGAAAATATTTCGCTTATGTTCTTTTGCATTGCTTACTAAGGATGTTAATCATTGATTTAACAGCTAGTATTAATTTAACCTCATAAATAATGTAGAAAATATTAGTTTTATTCATTTTCTAGTACATTAAATGGTTTTGGTCAACATATTTAGATTGATTTTCCAAACTTTATCTGTTTTGTGAAAAAGTGAGTGAGTGTGTGAATATGGATATAGTTTTCTGCTTCCCTGGCTATATAGGAGCTGCATTAAATCTTTGTACTGGAAATAGTTTATCTATGAATGCTCATTTTTAGACGTACGGTTTGCAGTTTTGACTAACCCAGTCCCTGAATGCAAATGGTAGAAAGTAAAGACCCCCCAACCCTGACAACACTGATGCGACAGCTCTGGGACATCTAAGCCACTGTTTTCAGTGGTTAGACAGTTACAATTGCAGTAGCATCGTGCTTATTAAAACAAACTCCTGAAATAGTCTTTCTACCTCATTTAACCATCACTCATTTTCACCAGTATCCACAACAGCAGCATCACTTCTCCACTTCAACTGCCACATCTCAAAGAACTTCAAATAGTCAGAAAACTTGGCTGTGACATTTCAGGGACTGCACTCTACCATGTATATGCCCTTAAGAGGGCAGAAGACCAGCTCAAACTGAAGCAAATGGAACACCCTGCAAATGGGACATTTGCTGGGCCCAGTGTCATCGATGTTTTCGTATGGTCACGTGTAACTTCATGCAAGACTTCTGTTTATTTTATTTTTTTAGTCCCAACATAAGAGGCAGGTAGTCTGTGTACCTGTTTCATTTTGAAATAATGTCATTTCAAATCTCAACTGAAAGAAGATAAAAATTCTAACATTCTTATTATCTGCTTACTAATGAGAGAAAGGAGGTAATATTCATTGTCACTATTTACAAAGTTTAAAAGTTGTGTTAACTGCTACCATAAGATTTGTTTACCTCTTCTGCTCTTGTCCCCCACTCTTGTACTTTTGTCAGAATGTTGGAGCTTTTATTTTTAAAGGTATAGACACTCACTACAAAGAAAAACGGTATTATATGATCAACTGATCAACCTTATTTTGTTATTACTCAGAACACATATCCATCAATCTAAATATGACAGTCATAAAACTTTTCTTTTTGTAAACAAAACCAAACAGAAAAAGCTTTTACAACTTTAGAAAAACAATAAATCAAAAGAGGAGCTTAAATCAGCTTTATTTCTTTATGATGCAATAAAGATGATAAATACATTCAAATGTTTGAACTATACACCACAGCTTATAGTTCTGTTTTTATAGCAACAGTTTTTGGAAAAACAATGGGTTGTGGGAAATATGGGGCAGGGTAATCTGCAAAGTCGTGAATTAGAAATTTGTCCAAAAGAATGGTTCAATTCACAGGCACATTTCAGATGTCCTCGTCAGTGGGACACCCTAGTTGAGCGTCTATGATGTCTCACCGTCTTGAAACTGTAAAAGCTTTGATAAAGCTATTTGTAATTTTGAAGGATTTAAGAACTTATAATCAGACAGGTTTAAGTAAAGCAGCATGCAAACTTAACAATTAAGGCATAAAGTACATCTTCAGGAAATTTTAACTGGCCCCCTTGATGCTGATTGGTGCGTGGAGTTTATCAACCAGTGGCAACCTCATAGGTTTTTTGGTTGTGTTTTTTTAGCAGCATAAGCAGAAGAACGCAATCGTACAGTACAATAATACAGCAATGGGTAAAATACAGTAATGGGTATGATAAAACAGTAGAACTAAAGAGTACATTTAATGTAACCTGATTGACCCACTCCTGGAGTAACTAAGATGGAAAGATGGTTAGTTGTGTTGTGGCGTAGGGACAGTTTATAGCCTGAAGCTATTATAAGTGCTTTCTTTTCTTAAGCCCCTTTCACACACAGCTTCACGTAAATTACTGGTTGAACCTTTCAGGCACCGCTACTGCTTTACAGCATTCACACATGCAGCTATATTCATGAACATTGCCGTCTTGCGCCTTTTCACACATGCCATAACAATGCAGGAATGGATGGGCCCCTGATGTGCGCTTGCCTGCAATGTTTCTGCTTTCATTCACAACATAGCCTTATCCTGAAATGATACATGTTCTTGAGGTGTGAAATTGGAGGATCAGTTTACCCTGAATATTGACCCCTGCTCCCATTCACACATGACCCCATGCAGGAAGCGACCCTGAACATTTCAGGGTAACACTGCATGTGTGAAAGGGGCTTAAGTGACACATTGTTTGACACTTTTTTCCCTTTAATGATGTCACATGGATCTCCTCATTCCAAGTCAAGCAGTTCAAGCATTGTCTGACCTGTCAGGTTTACAGCAGGTCCTACAAACCTTTCAAATTTGGATAAACCATGTAATATCAAGAAATTGTGTTGAAATAATGTTTTGTCTTTAGTCCTGATTATGAACATTCTATACATCATGGTTATGTTGTTTCTCCCTCTCTGACAGTTGTTCCTTATTGACTTCGGTTTGGCCAAAAAATACCGAGACAACCGAACAAGGCAGCACATCCCTTACAGAGAAGACAAGAACCTGACTGGCACAGCGCGCTATGCCTCCATCAATGCACATCTGGGTATTGAACAGAGGTCAGTCAAGTGCAGCAAAATAACTTCCAATACATTGAATGCATTATCTGAAGGAAGCACAACATGGCCAAACATATATATTATATTGAGCACTTCAACAACAATGACATCAATTTCTCATTGTTAAACACCGAATTCCAAAACAATGGGCATTAATGTGGAGTTGCCCCACTTTCCCTGAACTGTTTCCACAAAAATGGAAGTGCACTATTGTCTAAAATATCATTGAATGATGTACCATTTCCTTGCCATGGAAATTTGACCATATAGTGTAAGTCAACAAGGAAATTATGTTTATAGTCCTGCCTTATTTGTAGATATGCGACATGAATCCTCATTTGAATTGAGCAAACCGAGCAAGGCTCAATTTTGCTTTCGCAAGGGTCTGTTTGCGTGGCATTATTTTCTGTTTTTGGTCTTAACATTGGCACTATCGGTCTCTTGCAGTTTATCTTTGATTTCTTCAAGTCATAAAAGTTTGCTGTTACATCATCTCTGGTGTAATATTTGATGTGGATTATATCAATTTCTTGTGTATTATGTACGGTATGCCATGGTTTCTTTCTTTTGTCTTTTATGCCTTACTCTTTTGTTGTCTCTAGTCGTCGTGATGACATGGAGTCACTAGGCTATGTACTGATGTACTTCAACAGAACCAGTCTGCCATGGCAGGGATTAAAGGTATGAGAATGTGACTGAATCACACTTAACAAATTAATAATGTATCTACTTCTGTTCTAGGGCTAAAAATCAGAAATTTGGCTGATAACAAAATGTCATTGTACCTACCACTGTACCTACCACTATATTTTGCTGAGTCCAATATCACTTACAATGTCTCACAGGGTTTTACTGGCATGCATTGTAAACCCTTCAGCAAGTGAGCCCTAAACTAGTAAGAGGAGCTAGAGTGCACAAAGATGTACAAAATGTAACATGGGAAAAATATTGAGTGTATATAAACACATTGATGGAGGTTGCATCAAACGTTAAGGATTAATCGCTGCATTCATGAGTATAAAAAAAGGTTTGAAATGAGCCCTGACTTGAAAAAGTAGCTGTCAGAGCTGGAACAAAATTTCAAAAATGCAGTACCACAGAGCAGAACAAATTAGGAAACACTTATTACCTAACAGCATGAGGTAGCACACTAGAAGACTGCTGACAAAAATATTAAGTACTAATGAAGATGCACATTCCATACACACCCCAAATGAGCTTAAATGCACAGAACTGAAACTAAATGGAGACACATCACAACTGTGACTTTTGGATTCTGATAGTTTCTCTTGCATTTGTCTCTGACTGGTCCCCAGGAATGATGCCGGTCATCTTCAGGCTTAAAAGGACCAAAAATTATTCAACATTCACTGCTCTAAGAGTAGATCTTGTGAATTCAATCCCCCCAAAAAAGTCTTGTGGATATTTTAGGTAGCGAAATGAGAGCAAAAAGTGTCGATATTCTTTTGTAATAACGCTGATTGAGGAAAGTAGATCATAAGGTGGGACTCACTTGGATGTCGACTGTTAAGGATTTCTAGACAAATCACTTTGTGATTGCATCAATCACAAAAACTACCCATTTGTTCCTGATCAAACACCTTAGCCCATGCTGAAAAAATGTGAATATGTGCAAGGTTGGACAGCCGTGTATCAGTTGTCTTGTGAGAGAGTGGAACCCAGTGGCATCTCCCAAAAGTAGGATAGGACAGTGAGTGATCAAGACTGATGATGTTGGTGATTGATGTTTAAGTGAAATGCATAGTTACAGAAATGTAGTCATTTTTGAGAAAAGATTCTTAAGGAAGAATCAAGATGCAACAACACACTCTGTTGCAAATGACAATGAGCACAGAAGTTTGTATCATGTTTGGCAACCAGCAATGTTGACGTTGTCACTTCACAAATTTTCAGGCTGCCACAAAGAAGCAGAAGTATGAGAAGATCTCAGAGAAGAAGATGTCCACCCCGGTCGAGGTCCTCTGTAAGGTGAGGCCAACCTGAACACAGGAATAATCAAAAAAATAGTGGTGAAAGTTATGGCCCACATTCACACAATTGATTTTATTCATTTGACCAGGGTTTCCCAGCAGAGTTTGCCATGTATCTGAACTACTGCCGTGGCTTGCGCTTTGAGGAGGCTCCAGACTACATGTATTTGCGCCAACTGTTCCGCATCCTCTTCAGGTATACACAAATGAACATGTAAAACTGTTGGAAAATATTTTTTTTAAAATCAGTTTTCCTCTGTTACTGTTACACCGTCACTGCAATAATTTATGATTTTATTTATACTTTCACTGTGTTTCACTTCCAAATGGCCTTGAGTTCAAATAAAGAAAAACATACAAATTTGTATGGTAATGTGCTTGTGTTTCCTATATTGACAATTACTTGTGCTGAGTAATTTCCAAACACACTGTCTACATTTGCTCTTTTACCTTAGCCTTCAGATATTCCACTCTCCCATTTTTTTTCTCATCCTTTCTTCTTCCCTCTACTATACTTCCTTTCCTTACCCAGTTTTAAGCAGCTGATTTTTGAAGGGAATATTGTATTGATAATTACAGTACAAGAGATACTGTGACTTGGTTGGCAGAGCCGAACAGTCAGTAAAAAAACATTACTTCGATTCCTTGCAAGTGTCTTTAAACAACACACTGAACCCCTTCTTTTTCAGATGAGCGGGTTGGCCTCATGCTTGGCAGCTACCCCATGATAAATCTGTGTATGTACAAGCTACCTGGGTTGAAAAGCGCTCGATAAATGCTGTCCATGTGTCATTTACCATTTGCTGTGTGTTCTAGGACTCTGAACCACCAGTATGACTACACATTTGATTGGACCATGCTGAAACAGAAAGCAGCCCAGCAGGGAGCCTCATCCGGGGGCCAGGGCCAACAGGCACAAACCCCCACAGGCAAGCAAACTGACAAACCCAAGCCTAACATGAAAGGTTAGTAGCCAACAGCCAAGCGACGTTTTCTACAGACACCAATTTCTCATATTCATCCAGTATTTCATTTAGGGTTAATAGAATGATCATTTTATTCCCTAAACTTACACACCTATGCCCCTTTCCAAAAATTAAAAAATTCGGAACACATGCTTCCATCAAAAAGCTTATTCCTGTTGGAATGAAACCAAACAGCATTGTGCAAGTTTGAGGAAGCACCTCAAAAGAGAAAACAAAATCCAAAGTAAAAAAGAGAAATTGACAGATTGGTCTTGCAGAAGCAAAGACGTCCTTGGGGAATTTGACTACTAACTTTATTGCCCTGTTATTCCCTTCCTTTTTGGGAGCTGGGCATGGGGTTTCTCTCTGACACTGTTCTAATGCTGGCAACTCATTCTTATCACCTCTGACTCTTCTACTACCTGTTATTAACTTTACCTCTCCAGACCACATAACAATGAACATATTCCTCTTCCTTTCCCATTTTCCAGTGCTAATATGCACTGATAACTAATGATCCACGTATGGTGTCAAGTCCACATAGGAACAAAAACCTGCAGAACATTGATTCCTATGGATTAGAATGGAGCTCATAGCATTAGAGGCACCAAATTTTGCCCTTGGCATGTCTGCTCCTGTTTGATGATGCTGAAATGAAGTCACAAACACACCTGGTGTGTTAATATATTCTCAGTAGCTACAGCACTGAATTTGAGATGCAGCCCTAGAAATGCTTGCATTGAAGGTAATGTAGGCCTATATCAATTTGAAACAAACAATACCTACATTGTAGACTATGTAGTTACATATTATTATGTAATTTAACATGAACATACCTGCAATTTATAGCATAATGTTATATTAGTGGTTAGACTTTACTCTGTAGAAGATCAGTTTGCCATTTGGGATGTCACAGGTTGAGTTATAATACAATTATAGTGTGAGAAATAACTTTCAGAATTTGTTATTTAATACAAAGAAAAAATGATTGCTATCAGCAGTAATGGTCTTTTTTTTCTAAAAATAAAATGAATGCCTGTAGACTTGAAACATACAAATGAAATGGGGTGAAACGTCACTGTACCTGTCCTTAGATAACAAAATAATACAATCTTTGCTTTTTCAAAATGAAAAATAAAGAAAATTTAACAGCAAGCCTAATCTATGTCCAAAAGGGGGTGAGATTCAATGATTTTATATTTTTAATAAATTGAAATGATTTCATTTGATGTGAGAGAATATCCCCCCTCTCTCTATTTTTAAAATGTTTTTTTTTTGTTTTGTTTTTTAAAGATGGTGCGTGTTGTGGCAGGGCTGAATGGTGATCTCTAAGACAGTGGTTCCCAATCCAGCACTACAGGTTTTCCACCTCTCTACCTCCTGATCAAGTGACCAGTGCTAATTTAGCTAATCGAGGGTGGGTAGAGAATGAAGAGGTGGAAAACATGCAGTGCTGTGGGTACTCAAGGACCAGGCTTGGGAACCTCTGCTGCTAAAGCATGTTGGATGTGTTGGATTCTTCAGCCGTGACTTTTCGTCTGCATGCTTTACAAATTTTTTGCTACCCAAAATGCCTCCATACCTCCAATTTAATCCACTTTTTTTCTGAGATTATCAGGCTTGGGTGTTGAAAACCTGCACTATTTTCAGTGGTAGGGCTAAACTTAAAAGTAGTTGGTAGCTGCAGCTAGTAGCTCACACACAGAAATACTAGCCACCCACAAATGCACCCATACACACAAAAGCTTGCTTTTTTATTGTCTGACTTATTAATGTCGCCTGGTGTGGGGAAAGTGCAGGAAGAGAGAACTCTTTGTTCAGTTTTTGAGCAGAATGCCAGTTAAACACTTAGCTAGTGTTGTACGTAGGAAATCATGTTTGTCATGTCGAGCAATGTTTACATACAGTTGCAGGTTTTTTTTTAGGGTCATTGGTGTAATTACCTTTGAATTGCAGCTACAAAATGTCACCTTTTCTTCAACCAAATTAATTTAGAAGCCACGGTTAGGAAACTGTACTGTCTGACATTGCCTTTGTTTGATGAACTGAGAAAAGTTCTCAATCCATGTTATTCCACAGGTGTTTTTTGACAAAGTATGTGAGAAAAAACCCTTGTAACTTTCTTGAACATTTGAATAACTTAACCCATCATAGTGAAAAGATTGATTAGTAGAGTTGACCGTTACTCATTCCCTCTGGACCGCATGACAGCACACATTAGTTCCAGGTATAAAACAAAACCTGGGTTGGCATGTCTAAAACTGGTTAGAAATGCTCCAGAGATTGCCACTTAACCTAGACTTAAGATTTAAGAAATTCTTAGGAAGGAATAAGACATATGAGCTTTGTTAAAGTAAGCCCAAGAGAACTTTCGGCACAGTCAAAGATCAGTTCAATACAACTTTATTTATCCCACTTGGGGCAATTTGGTCGGAGCAGCTCACACATTCACAGCACACATACAGGTAGGGACAGTTACGGACAGAGAAACAGTTGAAGTTAAAATCCAAAAAACATGCAGCACATAGAATCACCTGAAAATATCAAATTCCAAATTGATACAATGAGATAAGTTCTATAAGGAATTCAAGAAGGAAATTGCAGAGGGTATGAAAGACTTGAAATAACGATTAGTTTTACAATCAGATGGTGCATTGCAACGCACTCATGGAAGCAGTACAAATTCACTTGCTAAGATGTGCTCAGGTGACCTTAAAATGCTCACGTTTTGTTTTTTTGTTTTTTTTTAATGATTTTTTGCTCCCAAAAAGAGCTCAAGTCCCTATGTTTCACTCCAAGAATCTTTGAACAGGTCTCTAGTGTTTAGGCTGAAATAACAGCAAATAAGTTAAAAGAAAATAAAGAAAGAAAAAGTTAAAGACTCTCTATAAAAGGCTGATAAAAGCGACAAAGAATAACTGGGCTGACAGAGAAAGAATGCAGTTTGCGAACATGTATTCTTTGCTGGCCATGCTTTACAATTGCGTCTGTATACAGATCTTGCTTCAGCTGGTCGTCAAATATGGCCCCAGATACATGTTTAAATCAAAAAGATTTTGTCTACACACCATCTAACAAAGTTCATAAGTTGATTGCCATGGTCTGATTGTGGACCCTGGCAAAGAGTGTCCAGTGTCATCAGAGAATTTAACAAGAAAGCCGCCTTCTACGTGGCTCCCATAACTCAGTGTACGTTATAAATAATAAGGAAGACAGAGTGCACCCTTGTGGTGAACCTGTTCAAGTAACAATTGTGACAGGAAAATGTCTATTCACAAAAACCCTCTGCTGCATGTACATTATAAAAATCAAAGAACCACAAAACAAGCTGAAGAGGCAATTTAAAGTCCAAGAGTGATCTTTCCATTTAAAGATGAGGCGGCATGGTATTAAAAGTGGAAGAAACACTTACATGTGTTTTAGGCCCCTCTAGGTGTTTACACCTTGTCAAGAATAAAAAGCTTGGCATCCTTGACGCCTCTCCCTGCCTGATAAGGGAACTCTAGGGGATCAAGTTTTCCATCAAGTGTAGTTGTAACCAGATTAGAAAGTTTCTCTAAAAAGTTCAAATTGAGATTACTCTTTTCATAAAATCCAGACTACAATGATATTGACCACAAATGCCCACCCTCAACGACTGAATCAGCTAGTAGCAGACATGTAAGGGTTAAATGTCAGCATGTCATCACACCAGTCATTAATTCACATATTCCACTTCCTGATTACCTTTAATAAATGTTGTAGCCTTGTGTGCTACATGATTTGTTGAATTAAAACAGTGAGGATGTTCTCCGAGATAACTCATGCATTATGTGTTGTCCCTGGTCATTTCAGAGCAAGAATGCAATACATGTGAAGCAAGTGAGTTTGATGAAGGCTGCTTTCATTCTCAATGCTCCTCCTGTTTGGAATGCTTGACGAGAAATGGAGTGGCATCTTCATTTTTTTCAAGCTGGACATCGGACTCTGTGCACACAGCTACAAAGTCCTCATCAAACTCACGCCTTGTATCTGATGATTTACATGTATTTTGTATCGGGGGGTAAGATCATAGGCAGCTTCTGTTTCAAAGCCGTTTTTCATTTTTTGTGGTCATCACAGGTATTTTTTTTTGTTCAGTCAATGGTGCCAACTTTGTTGTCTCAGATGGCCTTTTAGACATGCTTGCTTCTCCTCTGAACATTGTTTCTAGGCACACTGCTGTTATGCAGCCCTATGCATTTTGCCCCTCAGTGCAAGTAAGAACATGTAGAAGAAGTATGATGTGAAACGAACTGGCAATTCAGTGCTGCAATGATACACTGGCCAAATATTGATTATTTAATGATTATGACGACACAGATGCTGTTGAAAAAATGTCAAATTTTATCCAATTGCCCTCTGGTTGAGTACGGGTCCTTCTGACAGACTTTAGTCAATCAGATTCAGATTAAAAACACTGTTGCTCTGTGTTAGGCTGGGATGAACTTGGACACAAATTTGCTGGACTACAATCGTGTTAAATTCAAAACATTATGGTATGTGTCAGGTCAGGCTCAAAACTTCAGGCCAGATGCAAGCTCTAAGATTAATTGCAATCACTTCAAAAATAAGATAACTGCAAAAAAGTATGAGTGCCGATAACTTACAAGATGAAGGAGTCACTTTATGAAAACGCGAGTCCTCTCACTGCATCAAAACGTGTTCATTACTACCCACTTGCCTAAGATAGTGTTTCCTCGCCCTGACCAGACTGAGAGCAAAACATTTACGAAAGTCCCACTGCATTTTCACTAATATAGTAACATGGATTATCAGCAGTAAAAGACACGTGAAGCACAACCCAATTTATCTAAATCAGGATGTTTCACTGCAGTTTGGCAGGCCACAAATCTACATAAAATCTTTGAAGGAAACCCAACGTGTCATTAATGGGGTGCTGCTCTGTGTTGTCAATTTTGGCAGCAGATTGTGGGAATAACGTGTGATCCAATGGTTACGGGGCAATTTTGATTAGCCAAATACAAAGTGCTTTGCGAATTAGACGTATGCTGAATGGAAGACTCTTGTTATGCCTCTTGTTGCTTGAGGAAACATTTGCGAAATGTTTGGTTTGTGTGGGTTTTTGGACTGATCAAGAAGACCTTGGAAAAAGTTAAGTTCATTAATGAAGTTAAGCCTCAGCAGGTCACGTTGTGACAGTGCATTCAGATCAGTTTCAGTTTCATGTTTTATTTCCAAATAAAGGGCAACTTTGATCCTTTCAATAGATTTCCAGCTTTGTAAAGTGGTGTGGTTTTTGGAGGTGCTAGACCTCCTGCAGGCCAGTTGGAACCAGCTGGCTGTTCAGTCCAGCCCATGGGCAATTAAATGCCCAGGGCTGATCAACACAATCTTAATTCTACAAGTTTGCATTTTGGGAAAGCATTGCAAGATGGGAACATACTTAACTTAAGAATTTCACCAGAACACACTTTAAGGTTTTACAATGGCTGCGTAGTCGGGCGGAAAAAAATAGATTCCTTGCCTATTTTTAAAATCCTGCTACGCCTCTGGGCTGCTTTGCTTTGCTGCAGCAGTAACCTGTAAACATGGGCACTGAACAGAAAAGCGTAAAGCTCAGTGCCTCTAATGTTGCCACGGTGAAAGGGGCATAAGTCATCACATGTATCTCCATAAGCTTAAGCAGAGTGTCCAAGCGGTCATTACCCACAAACAAAGACTGTAAGCCTGCATGAACAGACCGGAACCCATTTTTTTGCTAAGGCTGCTTTAAATGGGTATAATCTCAAAAATACAAATTTGATTTGCATAAATGTTTATATGAACACACAAAACACCTACAAACGTGGCTAAAAGTGTTATTACTATTCCAATAAAAAACAAAACACAATTTTCTCTGAAATGAGTTGAAACTGACAAAAGTAATTGGCATCCACTATTCTTTATTCCATATTTAATAGAACTGACACCTTGCTTTTCAATGTAACATATTATTTTAAATAATAAATCAAATGAAAATGGCTTGGACAAAATTATTGGGCATAACCTAATATTTTGTAGCACACTCTTTTGAGGCAATCGCTGCTATCAAGCACTTTCTGTAGCTCTGAAAGAGAGTGCTACACTTCTCAGCTGGTAGTTAAGCCCACTCTTCTTGAACAAGCTGCTCCAGTTCTCCCAGATTTGATGGGTGCCTTCTCCCAACTGCAAGTTACGGCTCTTTCCATAGCTGTTCAATTGGATTCAGAGCAGGCCACTTCAGAGCAGTCCAATGTTTTCTTCTCATCCATTCTTGGGGGGGCTTTTAGATGTAAGTTTTGGGTCATTATCCTGTTGGAGGAGCCATGACCTGCGACTGAGACAGAGCTTTCTGACACTGGATAGTATGTTTTGCTCCAGAATTTGTGTCCTTCACAGATTCAAGACATGTGCCAGACGCAGCAAAGCAACCCCATAACTTAACTGAGCCTCCTCCATGTTTTACAGTAGGGATGGTGTGTTTTTTTCTGTGAATATAGAGCTGATGTAATTTTGTTTCACCTGTCCAAAGGACATTCTCCCAGAAGCAATGTGGTTTGTCAACATGCTTGT
>OMOW01109165.1:0-12376 GCA_900312555.1 Lamprogrammus exutus
GAAAGCATGTTTGATCCTCTGCTTTCGTTTCCGAGTATGAGACAATGTCCTCTTCTCTCTGTCTTCACCCGATCATCTCTGGCTTGTATTTCTCAGTAGAGTGGGAAGTCGGTGGAGGGATCTCTCTAATTAAATAGAGGTTAGACCCACAGTCTAACGTCTGAACTGGTCCTTGGCAGCCTGGTGTTTATATTAACTCCCAAAGACACTTGGCAGCTCACACAGAAAACCCACAATATCCATATTAGGCCATGCTGTCTGACAATAACCAGTGTGTGTGTGTGTGTGTCTGTCTGTGTGTGTGTGTGTCTGTGTCTGTGTGTGTCTGTTTCTGTGTGTGTGTCTGTGTGTGTGTGTGTGTGTCTGTGTGTGTGTTTGTGTACTATGGTGTAATAGCAGTTAAATTACAAAAATTAAAACTTTAGGGACATGCAATCAATACTGAAGGACTTTTGCTCCAAAATGCAGAATTTTGAGGTTTTCCAATCAGCATGAGATAAACAAAATATTGTGAAGATTATCTTGCTTTTCCTCTTTTTCTTTATTTCTTTGTTTCTTTCTTTTTCAGCAAATTCTTAACTTAACTAAAGGTCTCACACACTTGTTTTACCACCACCTACATCAAATGTGTAAATTTTTGAAAATGGTGTCATGTACTTGATTTGAACTTGGTAATTACACCCTAATGAGCTATAGTGTTAGATGATATATAAATATATATCCTGAAATGTATCCTTAAGTGATTATTCAATTTTGCATGATCAACCTCGTATACGGCTCCATCTGCTTTCCGTGAGTTGTAAAAATATCACATCTCTCTGCGAGTTGTGGAAGCCAATTACCTTCGCTTAGCAAAGTGTCTCATTTGTAGCATGAAAAGTGTCAAAAAATGTGGATAACCAGGGACGAACAGGCTGATCTGAAATGACTAATTGTCTGTGCAGCAGATGAAAACAGCTGATTTGGAAAATACATGCTGATAGAAATTTACAGATGTTAAAATTACCTGCAGATGTTCTGAATAATTTGAACAAGACTTCACGCCTGGAGAGATACTGTGTTTTCCCTCACACTCAGAGCAGGAGGATTTTAATGAAAAGTCATTATGGCTTTTGGTTCTTCTCCTGGCTGTCAGAGAGTTTGTGTGAGTTGTGGCCAAGAATGACAAGATAAGCATTTTAATAGCAGTCAGAATCCTTCATATTTTGCCAGACAAAACAGCAAGAAAAGTTGTTAACTGAAAGCTGTTTGTGAGTATTGACAAAATGTCAGTAAAAATCTCTGGCATTTACTCATGTTTGTGCAAGAGCTCGTGTATAGAAAAAAAGTTCCAGTTTTGTATGACCTCCAAAAAGTAAAAAGTAACTGGGTTTTTTTTCACAAGGCTCCTTTTCCACGGGGCCCTCTTTAATTTGTTCCTCCCACTCCTCTCAAACACTCACACTCACTCTCACACACACACACACACACACTCACACTAGTGTGTACATGCAGTAAACTTCTCTATTTGCATTCTGCAATTCTGTCCATATAAACAAAATATTATTGCAATATCTCTATTTTTTCCGTCAGCCAAGTCAGTGGATGTCCATTGAGTGAGTACTGGGCAGTATTTATGGGCGGGGATTTATACTCTGAGAGTCGTTCATACCTTGGGCCCGCAGAAAATTTGGAATGGGTTTTGGAATGGAAATGAGGAATGGCAAGAGATTGGAGGGGGTGACACATCATGAAAAATCAGCAATATTCTGTATGCTACTCATGTAGATTAGTGCTGCTAGTCACAAATCACTTCCATAAGAACCTTTACATAAAGCTGCAAAATCTTTTTAATGTTAGCTTGCCTAGTAATTTATGTACCTCTCTGTGTTTATGAGATATTGATTGTGACTTTAGCATTAAGCATGCTTTGGTATCACAAAGTTGAATAGAGCTTGACATTGCTTAAACTAATTCTAGAAAGAACCATGTAAAAAAAAATATAAAATGTTGTCAAATTTATGTGAATTGAAGGGAAATAAAGGCTAATGCAGATATCAGTGGTAGCAGACAGCTAATCCAGATGTCAGTCAGAGGAAGAGTTTTTTGGGGGGTTTTCCCACCCATGTTCTGACAACAAAGTGGGCAGTCCACAGGTCTGTGGCCAATACAGAAGAACACTGAAGAACCATGCCACGAGTGAAGAAAACCTATAAATACTTAAAGTTCATACATATTTAGGGTTAGGTTAGGATTATTTAGCCTGGATTTACAACTCGTCAGCCATATTCATACAAAACCGTGAAAGAAGTACAACATTTCTGTGTCACGTGATAGTGATCAATCATCATCAGTCATGTCGTTGTTGTCGGAACAGGGGTGGAGAAAACAATGATGCTCAAAGGCAGGGCTGTTGCTGTGCAATCAGAGGTGCTTGATTGTTCCATCTCAGAGTCAGAAATAACATTTTGTTCATCTTGTTTATGTGAGGGTCGCTGTTGTCAACAGAGGTGCAAATTGCTCTGGAACATCTCTACCGCTGTGTCGTCAGTTGCAGAGCAGTTTGCACCCCCATTCATGTAACACTTAATGACGCCAATGCCCCTCACATGACTGCCGTGTGACTCCCACAACTTTCATTTGACTCCCATGTGACCCTGGGAGTCACCTGACCACAGGTGTGAATGAGGAGACATGCTAATTTACCACCCATGATTCAGCACTGAAGAATCAGCAAGCACAAGTCTAGTTGCCTTGAACGACTGCTAGACACTGCAATATCCATCACACAGTACTTAGTATCGAGGCCTGTACAGTAGATGTTTTCTTTTAATAATATGTGGTCACAACTGTATAAAAAACTATATAAGTTAAGTTATTCACTGCTGAGTGCTTGGCATATGGTTAAATATATGCATGCAAACATGTACACATTTAAATTCATTTAGTTTTATTTTCATCTCAGAATGAATCAAACTGGCATAGTGGAGTCCTTGCAGTGAGACAGAGACTTCTTGCCAACAGACACTTAATTGTGTGACTCTGAACACAAGGGTTCAAATGCAGACTGTGGCATGATGTGATGCATATTCATACAGAGCAGGTGCTCTGTCTAATTCCACTCAACCAAATGGACTTAACCCCAAATTAAGATCAATTAAAGCTCCAACAAGCTCTCCAGGGCTAAATGAGATCCACTCATAATCAAGATTTGTGCATTTGTTGTCAAGCGAATTGCCATTTACATGTCTTCGTCCTTTGAACTAAATAAGAATTTGTTTGTGGAAACTGGAGGGCACCACTCTACTGTTTGTTTCCTGTGTGTTATTAGGTTTTTTAATTTGCAAAGTTCTATTTGTTGTAAATAGTCTCATTCGAGACACTTTGGGGTAAAGATACCTACCTCTTTATGCTCCTATTAACTGGGAGCATAAATGTCAATCTCTTTTCCAGAGATAATGACCATCAAAAGACCTTTTCCAGATGACATGATGGGTCATGTGATATCTTGTTCTGGCGCCACACTTGTAGGCCAGCGTTAGTGCTTAGCTCCCATTGTTGTTGCATGTTGTAGTTGCCTAAATCTCGGTAATAGTTCAGAACTAAGTCTCTAAAATGTCTGACGAGAAGCTGTAGACAAAACATAGTGATTTGCATATCACAGTAGTAAGTGTCTTGTGACAAAGTGACACATATGAAAATGGACCGTTGGTGCACTACAAAGGAATACTGAGAATGTACTTAACACCTCAATGTTTATAAATGAATGTGCTTGCTACTCCTCATTGTGAACACTGCACATTTTATCTAATGGTTTGGAAAAAGGCCAGAAGTGTCTTTATTTTGTAAATTGGTTAGTAGTACCATATCTAATATCTTGGTAAAGATTATTCCCATTCTCCCAACCATTTTACTTCTTAATGTTGACACTAAACTCATCATGGTCTTAGCTGTGTATACTTCTTCATCCATGTGTTTGTACATATACATACTTGTATGTATTTTTTCTCTTAATGTATTCAGCAAAGTCTAACATATCTTGGGAGGGGGAGCTGAGACTGTTGGTATATCGATTATGTTGCTTTGTTTTTTTTATGTGTTTCATGTGTAGACCACTCATTGTTGTTTAACCACATATCACCTGTGGGGCTCTGTAATCTATTCCCCTCTCTCACATGTTTTCCTTTTCTCAACCTATGTTGTCTCAGGATCCCGGTAGATGTGGACCCTCTGACAGTCTTCGCCTCTTTGTCCCCTGAGGGCGTCCTCATCATCGAAGCTCGACAGACTCCTCCCTATTACCTCTTCAGTAACGAAGGTCCCCAGGGTTCCGACATTCAGGAGACAGAAGCCCCCAAACCCCAGGAGGCACCCACGATGTAACCCTGCCACCATCACCACCAGCAGGATTGATGTTAAGATGTGGCCTTACAGCCCAATTTCTCATGAAAATATAAATATTGGATGATTCTGCAGGTCGTAGGAAACACGTAACAAAGTTGGCACTGAATGTAATCTGGGGTTTTGCAGAATCGTCCAGTGTTGAAGTTTTCTTTGGTGAGTGGGCTGAACATTCAGCTTCATATTGTTAGACACCTGAATAAGATGTTTTCATGTTAAGCTGGATTTATGTACAACACACCCCCTTTGTACAAGCCTAATTCACATAACATATTTACCATTATGCCCAAATTAAATTCTGGTGTAATTGTGGACACTTTTCTGCAAGCAGCTACATTAAATTAAAGTTAAGTCATCCAGGCAAAGCACAACTTTTTTTCTATCTCATCCCTTTGATATCGTTTATTAAAACACAATTACAGACCAGCTGGTTTGGTAAACATGAACATGCTGTCGGCAGTGAACTCATGTTACATTTCATATTTTCTGGCTGCTGAAGATTAACATTTTTCAAACAACAAGTTTATGGAGCCCTCGGTGTGTTTACTTGTCTGGCACATCATTAATATTATACAATATGTGGGTGGATGCAAGAGCTACTGGGCCACTTACACATTTAAAAATCATATTCTCCATAACTAATGTTGCAACTAAAGTTGCATTAGTGTTATTAATATGGTACCTTCTGTGCCTTGATTTCCTTCAGCACCACACATGTTAATGAATGTCATTTAAAATGACAAGAAACAAAAATAAAATACCTTTTGTGGCTTAAGTTATGAGGGTGATTTGTGTGCATTCATACTGTATTCTACCTATGTTTAATGTAAATATACTATAATATGTGCCAATTCATAATCCTAATAATAATATAAGTGCTCCAGGTTTTACAACATGGTTTGATTTTTTTTATGGCTACATGATTTTGGAGAAGAGAGAATGATTGTTTCCTGCCTTCTTTGTGTTGATTTCTTTGTACTTGGTTGATGCAATAAACACATTCAGCCCATCTCCTGCTGCGTCTTAACATCTGTGTCTTTTATTTTGAAGTGTGTGACTTGTGGGCCTTCTTCCAGGGATCCAGGGGGCCTGCAGTGTTTTTCTTGGATAACAGAAGGAACTCGGCAGCAGATTAGCGCAGGGTTTTAGTGCTCGGCAAGATTGGCACTGCAGTGCACTGCAGAATGGACCAAACACATTGGTAATGTAAGCCCCTCTATGTATTGGAATCAAGAGGGACCAACAGTATGATTTAAAAATTCTCTCAACTGGAATCACAAACAAATAACAAAAACACAATTTCCTGTGACGTGGCAGTGCACATCAACTGCTGCATTTATTTGGCATTAGCTGATATTTGCAGACTTGTGCAACCATAGCAACAGTATACTTGGAATCACGCCAGTTTCTCCTTGGGCAGGTTACTCATGTAGAAGGGACTTACGCACGTGTGCAAATGTATAGAATCTGATTAATGTCAAAACCTCTTGGCTGAAACAACATAATAATTAATCAGTTTTAATGTTTGAATGTGTGCATTTTCTGAGGTAAGTGTGAATATGATCGCTCACAAATATGATTACATTCATATACAGGAAATGATTCAGGCAGCAGACAACGTACAGCAGATAGACTTCTGTGAGGATTCGTGTTAAGCTATTTTATTGTAAGATAGTTTTGTCTAACTGAAACAAATCTGCCTGTGCAGTGAGATTATTTCAGTCTGTTTCCAACAAAAATCAACAAGGAAAGTGTCATTTTTTTCATGCAAGTGCAGAAGAATATCTTGTTCTGTTTTCTTTCCATATACTAACACTATATACTATACTAACACTAATCCCTACAAAATTCTTCAGACAAATTGGTTTGTTGTGGAAACTTTAAAATAATAATCAGAATTTAAATGTTTTCATTGTTCGTTTTCATTGTCAGATTTTTTAAAACTTGTTTTAAGAAATTACTTTTTCCGGGCTCAAAATTTCCACTAAATGATTTGATGGTGATGTTTTGCTTTGTAACATCATATACACACAATGTACAATGAATACTGAATATTATCATTTTCACGTGCCATTGCTTTATTGGAGCTCCAAAGTCAGCATGGGTACATTATGAAAGCATCCACTGAAACGCTTGTGTTTACTGGTGCAAAGCAAGCATACGCTAGCTGATCAGATCAGTATCAGAAAAGAGGCTGTATGTGATATTTTGGCTGTATGTGTTGTGTGCAACATTTTGGGGATATTTTGTCTCTCTACTTGGTATCTTGATCCATGTCAGAGGCCTCCAGCTCCTGGCTCGGGCCCTCGCTTGGTGGACTCTTGCCCAGCTCAGGCACCTCAGGCTGGGTGATCTCCTCAGCAGCCTCCCCTGAGCTCTCCATTACTTGGACCTCTCCATCCACAGCTGGTTCTTCATGTTCAGGCTGTTTGGATGTATCCGGGCTATCGTGGCTTTCCAGGGCTTCATGGGGCTTTAAAGGTTCTTGAATGCTCTCTGTGCCGTCTCCATCTGCAGTTGCTGAGGGGTGGGACTCTCCAGCTGGCATTTCGTGGACCTCCTTCCCCTCTTCACACTGCTGAAGCTCATCTGTGCTGCTGCCAGGGAGGGTTTGATCACCTTGAACCTCTGGTAGAGCCTCCTCCCCATGATCAGGTGTCTTTGCAGAGGGACACTCCTGTTCTTCTGGTTCTCTTGGTTCAGAAGGCTGCTGATCTCTGATATCTGGCTCAGTTTCAGGAGTGTCTTCTTTGACATGTTCTTCCTCTTGTTCTCCAGCAGCGCTCTCCATCTCTACCTGCATTTGTGCACCAATATGTAGAAAATGTCAGGTGATGCAGGGTATGTGCTAGATGAAAATGGCACTAAATAGAATAAGACATTCACAGTTATTTACAATTTCCGCCAAAAAAAGGTTTTATTACATTTACTCATGTACTGTACTTAAGTACAGCTTTGGGATGTCAGTACTTCACTGCAGTTCTTCCTTTTTGTGAGACTTTCTTTCTTACCTTCATTCCTTCCTTCTGTTCTTCCTTTTTGTTTATTTCAGTTTTTCCTTTGTTTCTGGCTTCTGTCTGACTTTCCTATTTTGTTTCCTTTCCAAATTTATTGGTTTTAATAAAAATCTAATGGAATATGTTTCACACATGGTATCACTATTTTTTACTAAAGTAAAGGATCGGAGTACTTCTTTAACCACTATTCCCTATCTTGTAGTTGTTGCCTCTAACTTGTATTGTTTACTCAGTCTTTCTCCCTAATATTTTTCTTTAAAATAAAAGCCATAAACTAGGATTCATCTGACTTCTATCATGTCTGAATACCTGTATAGGAATGATGATGTCAGCAGGAATGGAGGAGGCAGGAAGTGGAGCTTCCACAGACAGTACACCATCCACAGACAGCGTGGATACAATTTTAGTTGCATCAATCTCGACTGGGAGCCTGAAAATCACACATGCAACTTAACGTGTCAGTAATAACATTGTGCCATTGTTGCTAATGCTGAAAGTGATGTACATAACATCTGCTCTCACTCAATCATGTGAAAATTTCAGTCATGATGTAATTGGACGTTGTAAAACCTGTGAATGCTACACATATTCCATTATCTCCGCTTTGTTTTTAAATAATCTCAAATGTTCTTACCTGTATTTCCGTGTAAAACATCTGGCAATAAACCCATGCTCATCTGGCCTCTCCTTGTGTTTCCCTGGGGATGAGTTATCATTTATGTGGAGAATGAGAGGACGCATGGTGAAATCAAGCAACACAGAGAAACCACTCAACACAGAAATTAATTTCTGACACAGAGCTGTGATTTTAATTTCCCTCAGCACAGTATTTAAGCAGTTTTTTCTCACATTCAATTTTCTTTCCTTCAATGTTTAGTTAAGGGTATTTAGATGCATACGAGACATCTGTCTTTAGATAACAATACATTTATTAGATAGAAAATACTCGAAACCAGAAAGCAATTTGAGACCACATATCTCCACCAAAAGCTGTGCATTTTTCCCCCTGAAATATAGTATAATATATCTAAATATATGAACATTGTGACCAACAAGCATACCGGTTCATGGCCAATTGAAAAAAAAATTTAAATCTAAACCCTGTCTGGGAATCGAGCTTTGTACATGGATGAACTATGCAAAATACCAAATGAGTCAGATTCATGGCTCAAACAAATGTTCATATTGGTGAAGTGCCACCTATGGGCAAAATTCTATGAAAATTTGCAGGAAACCACGGAGTTGTTACGCACACATGTCACCAAAATTTACTAGCAATTGCATAATGGATTCAAGAGCTATGGCATTTTTAATGAGCTTAAAAGAAGAAATGAAAACACTGAGGCATATGATGAAGTAAACAAATGCAAATCCTCAGACTCACCCAAATGTGTCATGTGTAAAATGTGCTAAAGATCATTTTTTGTTGTTTTTAGGAGGAGTGCTGAAAATGGATTTGGCCTAAGTCATAGATTTATGAGCCAAAACAGAAAGTGCTGGCTAAATGGCCACATGGTGACACTATTGTGTCCAGATCGCCACCAAAAACTAAAATTTGTTTCATTTCCTAACTATCCACCAAATGTCATCAATCCGTAGTTTTGACATATTCTGCTACTTGATAAAGAAACAGACAGATGGATAAACAAGAATGAGAATCACCCTGCTGGTGTAATAATTTTGCTCTCAGATAGAAGAGAACAATCTATCCTTTGTGTAAAAGTAAGTAACAGTGTTATAAAAACAAACTTTTAGAGCTATTTAATTAATGTAGCTGTCAGCCGATGTCTGTACCTCCAACCTCCAGGAATCCTTCTTTGACACGGACAGAAATCTCTGAGGGGGAGAAATGAGCCACGTCCAGCCTCACCCTCCACTTGTACTGCTCCTTACTGATCTTTTCGCTGGGATGATGCATTGACCCAGAGATGTAGGGCACAAAGAGGGGTGCAGGTATGTACCCAGACCAGGAGCAGGCTGCCAAACTCCTCTGTAGCCAATCCACATCCAACCACCGAGGGTCCCCTGGCTCCAAGAAAGGCGGCAGGCCAACGTCTTGATTGAGAAGCCGGAGCGGTTGCCACCACTTTCTCAGGGGTAACCAGGGGGCGACCCTGCCGTACTCCGCACACGACATCTCCTTCTTGAGCCTGTCTCATGTTTAAATAAGAAAAAAGTCAGATTAAAAGAGAGAAAAGACTAAAATGGCAGCCTTCTTATTGATGGAAGAAAGTAACTTTTAGACTTACTCGGCTGAAACTTCAGCAATTAAAATCTCCTTAACGAATGAGAGGATGATAAAAGAGATTTGCCGGAGCTACATGTGGTGAGGAGAAATCTCAGAGGGGCTTTTTATAGGGTTCCTGTCTGTTTTAGCACTTATTAAGCAGTCATGCTGCTCCCATGAGAAGGAATGTGGGCATGGGCTGATGGGTGTGAAGGAGAGGCTGTTACCTCTCGCTGGCCTGAAGAGAGAGGGTCATTAATTAGTCTTATTTATAACTTTTTGGGCCACGATGGCAAATAGCTAACAGTTGACAGAAGCCACTGGTTTGTGGCTGAACTGTTGCATGTGTTGCCTGAAGACTGTTTCTCTCACATCCCAGTGTGAATTTTATTCTCTCCGTGGTGACAGAGCTCCTCAGTCCTGCCATGACCCAGTGATAGTGTCTCGTCCAAAGGTGGAAAGTATCAAAGTACATTTACTCAACATCTCGTGAACAAACTCTGTATTTCAAAGCTCCACACTATACTTTTTATTGCAACACATACATGCAATGGTTGTATTAGTTAGTTTGCAGCTACTAGTTAACTTCCTTCCTTCTGTCCTTCCTTGTTAGTCTGTCCTTTTCCCCTGACATATTTCCCCATGTCCTTCTTTCCACTTTCATTCCATACCTATTATTTCCCATCATTTTGGCCTTGCTTCCTTCCTTTCCTTCCTTCCATCTTAACCTTTTGTTTGTTCTGGTCACGATACCTTTTGTCTTTCTTTTACTCTTTTTTTAAATTTTCTTACATTCATCTGTCTGTCCTTCCTTTCTCCCTCTGTTCCTGCCATCATATTGTTCTCTTATTAGCACATTTCTTCCCTTCTTTCCTTGTGTTTGTTGTCCCTGTCATCCTTTGCTCTATCCTACTTTCCTTGTTGCTTTTCTTATTTCATTCCCTCTGTTCTTCCTGCCTTCCTTCTATCCTTCTATCCTTCTTTGACTGATCTTCACACATGAAAATCACCACAACTGAGGACCTGACTAAACCCTACCACTTGACTACATTTTACTGCTGATTGTTGATTTTTTTTTTATAGGAAAATTGTAAATGCAGGAGTTCACTTGTGATGTAAAAATTACAGTTAGGGTTTGTTTTAAATAAAGGATCTGATTGTTTCCCTCACCCCTGGTGCAAATGTTTCACCCCTGTGTGTTTGCTTTGCTTGGAGAATGAGAGCGAGACAACAAGTGATTTGTGTAATATCTGAAACGTTTCAGTAACTTTGTGTGTTGACCCAGTGCGTGCAAAGTTTCTTCTCACTCCTTTTTCCTTTTGCTGGAAAGTTTTCATGATTATTATAGTTCTCTCTTTTATCAAGTGTGAAAGACGTGACAGTGTTTCATTTCAAGAGCTGTGTGCCCTGAGATCTTGGCATGCTGTCCACTGGAGCACAAAACAGATTGAGCAGATGTTGCTGTCACTTTGTGTGACACTCTCGCCCACAGATTGTGGCTGTAGTTTAACTTGTGAGAGCTGCCTGTTCCCATTAAGCACACCTACTGGATGTACACGGTGCACTAAGGTGTTCACGTTATAGCACAGAGTGAAAATAATATCTGGATAAATCGTGAGTGTCTTCCAAGAATTCATATGTAACTCTTCCGCAAGAGCAACAGCAACAGCATCTCAGATGTGTGATGTTCTTGGGTTCATGAGGGATGGATTGGTACACAAAGCCTCTGAGTTTTAAGTAAGTGAGTGAGTGACTTTGACGCCAGAGACAGGGGTTTGAGTCCCAACATCTTATGCATGCATAAATATTTTCAATGTAACCATTTACACACAATAATTTGCTTTAACCAATTGATTGTAGATATTTAAAAATGGCAGTAAACAGTTTGGTCCATATGTTACAAAATAATGTAATCTGGGACGAATTGCATTTTCCCAAAAATATGTTACTAATGCAGAAGAGCTGCAATTTATTAACCTAAGTTTTTTGGAGAAAATGTTGCAGGATGATACTTGGAGAAATATACATGTAAGGATAATCAGATTCAAACGAACTTTATTAATGTGAATTGGTTTTATGGTAACTTAGAGGTTTGTGCTGTTGCCTCACATCAATAAGTTTCAGGGGTCCAATCCGTCTTGGAGCTTGTATGTTCTCCTTACATTATGTCTGCGACATACAGGTTATGTGAACTGGAAACTCTAAATTTCCCATAGGCGTGAATATGTTTAACTTATTTATTATTACGTTATGTTATTGTTATGGCAATTGTTTGTCTGTCTGTCACAGTGATAACTCAAACAGTTTTTACAAGAGTTGGATCTAACTTGGCAGGTTGGTTGAGGTTAGGGTTGGGACCTTTGCTATTGATTTGTTTTCCAAGGTCAAAGGTCAAGGTCAAAGTTTCAGCCCTATGCTATATTTCATGGGGAATATACTGAAGACATATATTAAGGAGAGTGTAGCGTCTCTCTGAGTCATTTCCAATCATTTCATTGGTTCTTCCCCGGGCCATGTACCTCCCTTCCAGCTATTCCGCAAAATAGGTTGAGAACTTTTTGAACAATTATGTAAACAAACAGGTACACCATAACAAACCATTGGAAATTTCCCCATCGTGGGACAATTAAAGGCTTATCTTATCTTATCAAACTTCCGTGAAGGTAATGAATCAATAAATAAGCCCTATTGTCTTTAAATGTATGTGATGTGTTCTATCTGTTTGCCTTTTTAAAAAAAGAGATGATTATTT
>OMOW01109169.1:0-12240 GCA_900312555.1 Lamprogrammus exutus
CCCCTTACTGGACTTTGTTTGCCTCGTGGACTGATTACCTGGTATTGACCCTTATTTTTGAATTAAACCAAACCCTTGCTACAGCTGAACTGTAGTGTCGTGCATTTGGGTTCTTATCTGTCACTTTGTGAAGCCTGACACCAACCATAAGTCCAGAATTAGGTGTACTTCTTTCCATACCAGGGAGGCGTAGTAACACAAAAGGTTACACAATTGTAGGGTGCAACAGGTTATTTAGATCAATTTGGCCATCGCAGATATCAAAATTGATATTAAATAATAACTTTAATTGAATTAAAGTTCCTCGGGGGCACCGCCCTTTTTGCAAAGGGACAATGATAGCTAATTATTGGTCGATTATTAGCCTCAGCAATGGTTCACTATGAATTTTGAATGTCCCTATTAGTAATTAAAATAATCAAAATCTAAGGGAACCTGGTTATGTCTAAGCTGGTTTTAAAATGTGCTCGAGTTGTCTGAACAAAGTTTGGTTAACACTACTCTACCGTGGAAAATGGTGAAATCAAAAAACAAAGTTCTTTGTTCTTTGTCCAAAAAAAGAGAGGGAAACTCTTTCAGAATTAGGACAGGAGTGGAGAGACTCTTTCAGCAGCGGGAGCGTTGCACAGAGAGCCGGGCGTCCCTTACAGCACGCCGGAGTGGTGCACAAAGAGCTGGGTTTCCCTTACCAGCTCGTGGAGCGGTGCACAGAGAGGCAGAATTGAATCTGCGCGCCAGTTTTATGAAGAGGATGACATCACAGATCGGGTTGGCCACACACGACCAATGATGTCTGAGAATAGGGTCCCTGGGTGGGTTTCACACCCAGGTGTGAAGACGTGCAGCATCCGGAAATGGTTCACTGGCTCTTTGTCTGTCACAGAACAAAGGACCACGTGGTCTCCACTGCATTTTGCAGGCCTGGAGGCCCTACACAATTAAGCATTTTTGTTGTAACTAGTAGGTGGAGATGGGCCCCAATGTAATCCATTTGTGTTTTATTTTTCCCACATTCAGTTTTTATTTATCCTGTTTTAATTCATGCAAAGTAGTCAAAAGGAATTAATAAAAGTTGAACAATTTAATAACAAATTATTGTCATTTTTATATTAAATAAGCACTCACAACAAAGCTTTACATTATAACTGAGAATATAGCATAGTCACAGCAATTTAACAATGTAACATTGCATTATGTTGCTTCAGTGAAGTGCTGAAGCAGTTAACAAAACTGGGTTTGATGGGTCACATGCACAAAGTTGGGCATGACACTTTTCAGGACTTTCTTGTATGCTTTTAGGCAGTAAGATGCATTATCAGCCACCACTGCCCACTCATAGCTGAGGTCCATATTGTTGTGAAGGGATCTCAATATTGCCTGTGAAAAGGTTGAGTAGTTGCATCTATCCATCAATGAGATCTGGGGAAAAGTACTGGTCTTGAGCACCTGTAAAGAAATATATAGATAATATTATCATTACATTGTAGCATGTGGGGATATTGTAATCACCAGGATTTGTCCATCACAGCGATAACATTTTAAAATCAGATTTGGATCAAACTTGTCTGGTTGGTTGGGGTTAGGGTCAGGACCTTCGCTATCAGTTTTTTTTCAAATTTGTCAAAGGTCATGGTCATAGGGCAAGGTCGAAGTTTCGGGCCAAAGCTAATGAATGGGGAATATAATGTAAAAAGTATTGAAACTTGGCGCACTTCTGGCGCAGGGTTTGAAAAGTCATCAGACTAAGCTTGGTGCCTGTCCCTCAAATGGTCAAAGGTCATGAAGGGTTCAAACATTTCTGATCATAATTTTTGAGCTGTATGTCTGTTGATTCCTTTGGCCAAGTCAACTCGAACAACCTTAATGCCCTGAGACTACTTAAAAAACGTTCAGAATGGTAACATGTAAATGAAGCTGATGACAAAGATGCCAAACCGGAAGTGAGGCAGAGATACGGGTGTAGCATCTCTCTGAGTCTATTCCTATTTGTCTGTGTTTTTGTTGTCTAAATTGTTTTATGCTGCCCTCTTGGCCAGGTCGCTCTTGAAAGAGCTTTTTAATATCAACGAGACATAAAAATCGTAAATAAAAATAAATAAATACTATTTTTTTTAAAACACTGGGATTTCAGACTCGGCACACACAGCTTAGGCCAATCACCCAATAATTTATCTGTAATTTGTATTGTACCTTGGAGGGGTAGACTCGTTGCTTGTAGCTTCTTGTTTCGAAGGCGTGTTTTTGATTTTATGTGGTCATCGGAGATATTCTTTCGTGTCTAGTCAAGTGTGTTTTGTACAACAGTCGCTTATGACTGGACTCTGTTTCATGCCCTCCTCTCTAACACACCACTCTGCTTCACCAGGATTCCAAGTAAAAAGCCACTCCTGTTATCAGCTGTGATTAGTAACACCTGCAACTTGTTGCCCACATCTGTAGTTCGTCATCATCACACCCATGCTATAAAGATTTGCAGTTCAGTTGCACATATGAATTACTTTTCTGATGGTTGAGCTTTGAACATAAGGTGTCCACGGTGGGAGGGGTTGCTGATGTTCTTGCACACATGCCTTGTGGAACTGAAATCTGGATTGTCTGTTGTCATCTGGTTCTGTCCAATGTGGAGGCTAATATAAATGTGGTTTATTAGTTGTCAGTGTAGTGTGATGGTTGTGTAGAACTGGACCATCATTTTCTGCTGCAGGAAATTCATCCACTGATGTCCTTTTGTAGTGATAAACTTTAGTTTAAAGGGGAAATGTTAGTGTTTCATGAGTTTTTGATGAGATTCTATGGATGTTTTAAAAGTTTCCCCACTGTGAAAACCATTGGAGTGCTTTAACTTACAGAGTTAAACACCCAAAGTTCCCATTGTCTAAAAATGAGGGAAATGCTAACTTTTACAGCAAACATTCAAGACATAGATATTAAATCTTATTTCATGTGCTGGGAGTCAGCAATCCCTGTGCCTGTGCCTGTGCCCATCCCATGTTTAGACAGGATGGGCACAGGCAAATCATCTAAAAACCCTCAGACCATTGAGCTCAAAACTTTTGTGGTTGCATGAATGAGTCTGATCAGCACTGTGCCAGTAAACCTCAGGGGTTCTTCAGAGGGGGCTTTGAAATGCAGTCGATGGTGTCGATAGAGCAAAAGAGAAAGTACACAGCCTTGCTCTTGTGGTGTGCCAGCACTGAGGGTCATCGATGTGGTGCTTGCTCGTCCAGCCTCATTCAAGCTCATGCTGTTTTCTGTCTGTTAGAAAGTCAGTGATCCTCTGACTGATGGGGTTAGGCATGCTCAGCTGGGAAACCTCAGCATCTAGGGGTTCTGAAGAGAGAGTGAACTGAAGTGAAGTTCATGAACAGTATTCTCAGATAGGTTCCAGTGCTGTGAAGGATCATGAAGATGAAGTGCCAATGAATGAATTATTCATGGACATGGACAGACCCCCTGTGGGAAAACTGCAGGGGGTCTGGCTTTGAAACATGTCAGTCTTTCACTGGCCTGTTTGTCCACAGAGGTTATGGTGGCAAATTTATAGCCATTTAGGCCTGTGGGTCTTAGCATTTTCACAACTGGTTTTATGTTGGTGGTCTTGAACTGAGCTGAAACAAAAACTACAGTAACCGATAACTTTAGCACTTGTCAGGAAAATCTTTATTACTGATACGTAATTGAATCACTAAACAATATCAGAATTATGTTGCAAGTTTGTAAGGTTTTCATTGCCTCCTTACTGACCAGGTCTCCTAGGTCTAATTTGAGATATTTGTGGTATTTAGGATGAAGAGGAAAAAGGGATCTCCGAAAGGACAGGCACAAACATTTACTACATCGTAATATCCACAAAATGTATGAAAACACTGAGTCATAGACAGAGACGGAGACTAGTCAGAGACTTGCTATGCTTACATCTGGTAGAGAATACACCTACAGCAGGTACTCTCCTGCCTGCAGTTTCCGTGATATCTCAGTTAACCTTATCTTAATTTCATGGTGACTTCCTCTCAATCGCTCCATCATGGCTTTTGTGGTTAATCTACAATTATGAGATGCTGAATGGTAACTGTGTCATGTTATCTACAAAACCTATCTCCCCTGTCCAAGTGTTACACAGATAGATAGTAACACTTCTCCAGGATAAAGACAAATGGGTTAGCACACTTTGGTGGGGGGTAAAATAGCCAGATTATGGTTCAGAGACATTGAAGATCTGCAGGTCTGAATCTGATCTGGATTTTTGAAATATACACTACATCTGTATTTTCACTTGGACAAGTTTTTATCTCTGACTTAAAATGTATGGACCAAGGCTGATCTGACAGCAAAAAGCTTTGGGAAAGCACAGAGCGGGGCCGGAGTTTTTGAACAGGGCATTAAATCATAGATCTGATATTATTCTCTGTTTTACATGAGAGCCTGGGGCCTATTCCAGCATAAGCAGAATAAATGCCTGCATACGTACAGAGCCAACCTGCTACTTTAGCAAAGCAAAGTCATATTTCTGGGTTGAAACTCAATATTTTCTCACAACTTTATCTTATATACAGTATACAGTATAATATTTATACCATTACAAAGTATTGCAATAATATTCCGAGCCTTATCTCTGTGATCTTTTACACAATCTATCTGTTGCAATTTACTTGATTCCAGTATCAGCTGTTTTAGAGGCTAATGCTTGATGTCACCTATGATGTTGACTTAATTGGAGTTTAGCTTAGTTAAGTCATCAAGTGCTTTTCTCTCACCTGCCCTGCTGGTTTTCTTTCTGTCGCTTTCCTTTATCATCCAATTACTCATCTCCCAGTTGGTATCCATCATTTATTTAACAAGGCTTTTTCCCTTTATTGGTCCCATGTAGAGGACATCACCACCATCACTGGGACATGGTCATCAGAATCCAGATGATGCCCAGGGAGACCAATTGTTGTCTAAATACAATCCAGGCCATAGTGTGTTATGTCTTTTCTCATTGAAACAGCTTTGGTTGTAATAGAGACATAGTGCATCGCATCATATTCTGAATACCTACTAGTACTGTGACTACTGTACTGTGACTGTACAGAAGTGAGTACTATCAAAATGCTTTAGCATGACTTACAGCAACACAGTTATCCTTAAACTGACAGTTGCATAACTTATTTGACTTAACTGTGACAAAATCCTGGCTGTACATGTATGTAAGTACTTATATAAAAAAGGTATGTACTTAAATAGCGCTTTTATCCAAAGTGCTTTACATTGACCTCACATTCACACATTCATACACTGATGGCGGGGGCGAACCATGCAAGGCAACCATCCAACCTGCACATTAGGAGCAGTTAGGGGTCCAGTGTCTTGCTCAGGAACACTTCGACATGCTCCCTAGGATAGTACCTCCCAAGGAGGTACTATCAAGGATGTACTATCACGTAATACAAGTCATGGAATGTTTTCTCCTTCAGGTTGGGCAGTCTATTTGCTAATGGTACTGTGTTGGTCAGGTGCTTTAAAAGTCCACAAGTATACACTTACAATTAGTCTAGCTGACAGAATGGGGTTGGACTCTCAATTCACTCTTTAGGCACACTGTCACTTGAGTTGTTGGGGGATACTTTGGTTGGAGCTGTGCTGGACCAGGAGTGCTGATGTTGTATAAACTTAAATTATTATAAGGTCAGATGGGCAGGCAGGATTACCTCAGTAATACTTGGTCAGCACTCCTTCCTCTTAAAATGTATTCTGAATACTGACTGTAAAGTTAGCTTGTGCAACTTAGACATTATGGATAAAATACCAAAGTATGAGTGCTGGACCTGACAGCATCCAACTTTTTGGAATTCAGATTTAGCATAACTTGTTGGATTTCATCAGTATATAAATTTAGTATAAGTTAAATGTACTGTAACAGGCAAACTGAAGTTGAATCAGCTGAACATGTTTGTCATGCAGCCAACACAAAGATCAACAAGGGCAAGACAAGAAAAATCCTTAAATTTTTTATCACCAGTGTTACACAGACAATACGTTATAAGTATCCGAGCAGCAGTTAAATCCTATTTATGTAACCCCATGTTCATATAATGATAGGCAAGGTAAAAAATTAGAGTCTAGAAAGGATTAGAATTTATTTGTATTTGATGCTATATGAAGAAAATGTGGCTGCTTGTGACCCCATGAAATCCTGTCCATGTTTTGTTAGCATTTAAAATGTTTTCCATGAACAGACTGTCCAAATTAAGCAACATTTCATTTAAGAGCTGTCTCATTAAAAGTGAAATGTTACGTACAGTATATGATTCATTAGTGCCAGATGCAGTATGTTATATGTCACCAGAAAATATGCAATAGAAATTGTACATCTAGTATACAGTCTGTACTACAGTTTTGATGGTCCTGCCTTACTGGCACTCATTATATTGTTTTTGTGGAAAACAGTCTGTTCTCTGACCTTACAGTCAGTCATCTATTCCCCATATGCACAAAATGCAGGTGTAGCAAACTTAAGGACCTCAACTTGGCCTCATGGTTCTGATGGCACCAGCTATCATTAAAAAATGATTATCAAGCAGCCAGCATAAGGCACACCAGTCATCTAAAAGCCAGTGAGGAGTAAAATAGCCTGCATCTGCTGCTCAATGCTTAGTCCATGCTCTGTTAGGTGCATAATTGAGCTTGTAAGCAGATATTTTTCAACACAACTAAAATTGTTTTGTTGTGTTATGTTGCAGTTGCTGTTTGAATAATAAAATACCTGCTCTACAGTTTCATGATGACAATGATGCATTGTTGGGATTATCACAAGGATGATGCCTGTAATGTTATTTCTCAGAACTACAGTGTTTTAATTTTAGCTTTATAATATATTGGGCTCTGAGTTTTGCGACAGTATCATAATGTAAACTGACAAATGACAATAACACAACGCTAAAGGGCACCAACATTACATAGGGCTGCTTTAGCATCCAGGAAGATTCATACAAAATTAAGAAAACAATGAATATTAAAGAAAGCAGTACTGACTTGATAGAAGATGGGATTTGAAACCCCATCTCCTATGTGGAAGTGAATCTCCCACAGTTTTTACATAAGGGTCCTTCAGCCAGAATGAACCCATAAATTAACCAACTCCCCCCCCCACAGATCTGAGGCAGCACACACAAGGAAGCTGTCTATTTGCTACTTAATGTAATAAGGATGTGCAAAAGTCAAGCATTTCATCAAGACAACACATATGTGCAGTTTACCATACCCAAGTCATAATGTAGCAAATTATTCCACTTCTCCTCTAAAGTTTTTCTAAAATAATGACTCAGGTATAACCAAGGTCATATTTGGTGAGTCATTGATAACAGTACATCACAAGTTGCCAGACCATGACGTAAATAGGCTCTATATCAGAACTGGGTAATACAAGGGATCTGGCTCATGAGCTGGTTCTGTCCCACAGCAGGTCTAAGACAAACCATGCTATTTTTCTTTTCAAACTAGCAAGTTTTATGACAGAATCCAAACTGGCCATTAATTTGGAAATAACAATAGAATGGACATTATTGAGCTTTCTCCTCAATAATACTGAGCAGTAGATTATATGTTTGCAGGATGGCAGACTGAAACATCCTGATTTAGATGAGCTTTTGATTCTGTTATGTAATGCACATTTTACCACTGACCATCCATATTATCTGCGCCATATATACAGTATCTAGTATAATAATATCAAATCAGCAAAAATGTATGCAGGTTTTGGTAAAGTTCTCTCTGTCAGTCTGGTCACGAGGGAGGGAGCAGTTATGTAGGTAAGCGGGTTGTAATCAACCATTTCTGATGCAGTAAGTAGACTTCTCATAAAGTGTTCTCTCAAGGTAATTAGTTCATTTTTCTTATGAAATATCAACACTTTTTTTTTGAAGCTATTGCAATTTATCTTCAAAACACATCTGCTTTTTAAAAAAAATCTTTTTGGACACAAACAGATTAATGGAGGAATTTATTGACAAAAATGTTGTGGACTAAGTGAACTGAAAACAAAGTTAAACTTGGCCCATTTTGTTATTAATTTATTTGATATGAATAGATGAACAAAAATAGTTTACCGGGGAATTAAGGTTTTACAACCACTGTGTACAGAGTGTGGCGTTGTTCCATAGTTCACTAAAACAAAACATTTTAATAAGATGCAGTTTACAATTATTTTTAATATTATAAATCCTGAAGAGTGTGCTGAGAGTTATAAAACAAATTTTCACCCCTGGGTGCATATGTATATATATACTATCTGTTGCAGGACTCCTTGTTCTTTTTGCTGAAGGGAGGATTTAATGACTTTAGCTCTCTGTTAAAGACAAAAATTTAAAATTTTGACTCAGCAGTCCAGAGCACCTGCTGCCCTGCTGCCATTGTTCTGTAGCCCAGTCACTGTGTTTTTGTGCATAGCTGAGTCTCTTAGCATTGTTTCCACGGTGGAGGAATGGTCTTCCATGAAGACCGCTTCTGACAAGACTCCTCTGGATGGTAGATGGGTGTACCAGGGGCCTCAACATCCCCTAGCCCCGAGCATCCCGAGCCTGAAAAGGGTTAGTTAGAGCCAAGGTCACAATCCTGGTTCCCGGAACCCATAACGCTGCATACTGTATGTCATGTTCCATCTTTCCCTGCTCTAACCAGATCTGCGTGCGTACATGTCTCTATGTGAGAGTGATTTAAAAAAAGTATAATTGCGAAATAGCAATGTAAATGGCACTCCTTAATTTGCACTTAAAATGTTCCCAAAATTATACAAAAGGAGCACTTAAGCTACAAGTGGGGGAAGTTAGTCTGGAGTCCTCTTACCTCTTGCCAATACAATATTGTTTCCATTCTTATTCAGTAGAATAGGACAGTAGCTCAATGATCACAAACACTTTCAGCTATGTGTTGTGTTCAGAATATGTTGTATTGCATTTGCAGGTAGATATTGTGGTCTGGTTATGGTATTCTGCTGATAGAGGGTGCTGGAGGGGAGTAGTGTTGAGGAGGAGAGGAGAAGAAGTAGTGGGTGGTTGATGGGAGAATAAAGACGGAGGTCACCTGTTAAACGCATACGTGATATATGTGACAAATTATGGCAATTACATGCTGTGTGAACAAGTTGAACTCAGTTTGCAATCCTGTAATCTGAGAAGATGACCTTAGGTCACCACTCATCCTCCTGATGTATATTTTACATCAGCACATTTTTGTAGCTGACTCAACAGAAATTCTTTGTGCTGTTAATCCTGACCTGCAACCTCTATACAAGGCCAAGAACATTAACAAGAAGCCAGTACAGTCATTATTGTGTTTTGCAAACTTAACATTACAAATATTTCAGGAAAACTCCCTACAGCTCAACATCACCAAGACCAAGGAGCTATGTTGTTGTGTTGTGAACTCCTGTTCTTTCTAAAGTAAGCTCCTTGAATTATGAATGTTCCCAATATGTCCTAACACTGAGAATCTTGTTTCTGGTTAATTGTGACATAGTCAGTCTTTGCTATCATGCATGTTTTTTTGTTTGTTTGATAAGTTTCTTTGATACCTAGTCTCTGCTCATGAGATGGGGGAATATGGGTATTGTCTCTTCTGTGTTGTTTCAGGTTGATCGCTGTGGGCTAACAATATTATGCCTTGCTACAGGCTGAGCTCATGTACTTTGCTTTAGATAAAAGTGTCTGCCAAATGAGTAAATGTAAATCTAATGTAAATGATCGGGTGTATGCACTGCTGGCAAGTAATACGCAGGTTGTTAGTGTTTTCTCTACATTCAGTTTTACTTTCTTTTACAAACTTTTGGTTTGTATGGCATGTTTGTCTCATTTCAGTCAATGAGCCACCGTCAACTGAAATGCTACCATCCTCTAAAATGTTTGACACCTGCAGCATCTACAATCAGCCACCAAATCACGACTATTCAGCAAATAAATGGTGTCTATCTGCTCAGTCATTGTAAAGTGCACTGAATAAGCACATTAGCTAAAGTAAGTGGAAAATATGCTCTGTCTGAGCATCAGCCATATGCAGTAATGGCTTGGGTTTAGGGAAAATGCACACCTGGTTTGGCTTGGTGCCAGCTTGCAGAGCTCAATTAAACTTCAAAGAAAATCACTGCATAACTGACGTATTACACATGACATTATATAGCCATTTCATTAGTATTCCTGCAACATGTACAGCTGAAACATTAATTCTGTAATGTCTTTATAAAGTGAACCACCAGAACTTGGAGCATTTGGCTACTCTTCTTTGTGGCTTTGCGTCTCAGCTGGGCTCATGTTGGTTATCAAACCTGCCTGCTGTCTTCAAAGCTTTCACACTTTGGTCAAATACCATCAGCCAGTGGGTGATTTGACAAAAGACTGCTTAACAGCATTGACTCTGAGCTGCCACCATTGGGACCCCAAAAGGGTCTATTTCTGCCTTTGTCCTTCAACAACCCAGCAGGACATCCATCTCAATCATCCTTACTCTCCACTGGCCTACTCAGTTGGGGCCCCACAGGGCAACAGCGACAGGGATTGCAACAGAGGGGGTTAGCAGGGAGACAGATGGATGGAGAGTAGCACAGAAAGGAAGGAAGACTGGAAATACATGAGAGGATTAGAGAAAGCAAAATAAGAGGGCGAAAAGTGAAAAAAGGTGGTGAAAAGAAAACAAACTGAGATAATAAACAGAAATGTGTGGCAGATGATAGGACATCAGTCTCTGTCTTGTAGACTGGGCACCTCCATGTTAGCCCAGCAATGACAAGACCCAGGAGTAACTGCCTGCAAATGAGCCATGGTACACCTCTTCAATTTTGTGGAGCTGCCCCTCTGTGCCTCTTGTTCACACTGAATCTTGTTCTTTCGTTGCCCCTTTCTTTCTTTGCTCATTTTTCATTTCATGTCTATGCAAAACAGTTTAAACTGCTTAATATTTCCCCCTTTCATTCCTGCTCCATAGAGAAGCCTATTTTATAGGACTTTGGAAACTGTAACCAAGGCCCTTTCTTCTCACAGTGGATGTTTGATGTGTTGCTACATTTAAAATGTGGCTGTCTCAAAATTTGAACATGCTTCATCAATTTCTGTACCATATTGCAGAGGAAGGGATCATTCCACTCCTCCATAATTGCAAATGGTGTACTAAATATTGGTTGTGAAGTAATACTAGTTCTAATGAAGAGTTTAGTTAATCGAGGACAGATAGAAATGTCTTTCTGGTTTACTTTTTGCGTTATGAGAATCACTTCATTGGCACCGTCTGTGGCTGGGGGAACTAATAATATTCTCTGTTGATGTAAATGTGGTGTGAACTTGATAATTGAAATAAGACATGATGATGTTGTAGTCTCTGGCTTGCGTCATTGATTTAGTAATGGTGCATTCTCAGCATAAATTCGTAAGCTATTAGTTGGTTGGGCTGATAGACTTTTATTACTTTAGGGCACTGGTTCTCAAATGGGGGTACACGTACCCCTGGGGGTACGTGAAGGCGCTCCAGGGGGTACGTGAGATTTAAAAAATATACAGTATATATTTAAAAAAATAGCATCCATTCAAAAATCCTTAAAAATAATTATTCAATGAATATTTCAATAAAATATAAGAGTAGGTTTATAAACTGAATTTTATATTCAGTAGGCTATTCAATTTCATTATCCTAAAAAACCCTGAGTCTCCCCCATACCAGGATGGTTTGACCCAAACAGGCACATGCCACATGGCATCACCTGTCAATCAAACAATGGAGTCATGGTTGAAGCGTAGCAGCAATGCTGCTGAAAACACGGAGGGACAAGTGCCAAAGAAGGCGAAACAAGAGCCGGCAAAATTCCGTCAGTATGGAGAAGAATATGTTTTAATGGGATTTATGTCCACGAGTTGCAACCCACCCAAGGCATTGTGTTTTTTCTGTGGGGAGAAATCAGCCAACAGTAGCATGAAGCCAGCACATCTTCAGCGCCATCTCAAGACAAAACATGCATGTCATGTTGGTAAGCCACCTGTGTTTTTTAAGAGGAAACTTTCTGAATTCAGGTCTTCTCAAGACACGATGCGGAAAGCCTCCACGACATCAGCCAAAGCCCTGGAGGCCTCTTATGTGGTGTCTTTGCTCATAGCTAAAGCCAAGAAACCTTTCACTAACGCTGAAGACCTGCTCCTTCCAGCCGCTGTTGTGCTGGCCGAGACCATGCTGGACAAAAACGCAGCGGAGAAACTAAAGACTGTGCCTTTGTCAAATGACTCAGGT
>OMOW01109179.1:0-10777 GCA_900312555.1 Lamprogrammus exutus
AGTGCTCAGTTGTGTGAGTATCTGACATGGAGATTTGATGGATGGTAACGCTGCATCAGCTCAGAAAGGCAGAGGGCATGGTATATGTTTCTATCTTAAATGCAAAAGTGAATCACAGAAATCAGCTTGACGAACTATTATGGTCTCAATGAAGTTCACAGGTAAACAATATTCTTTTACCTCGAAATGTATCAAAAATTGTAAAAAATATTGTCATTTTATGCATGGACGCTGAACGATCTCATCCATGTACTGTAAGTAACATTGTCCTCAAAATCAGTGAAGAAGTTCCTGCCTTTGTGTGCATGTGTGCGTGCATGTGTGAAAGTCTGATCTTTACTGCATCAAACTGGGAATTCTATTTGTAGCAAACGGCTGTGTTTGAGAAAAAAACAAAAACGTCAGCGTGAATGAGCTATTGCAGTAAAATCAAAGTCTGCTTTCATCATTCCAAGTGCAACCGTGCTGCCTTTTTCCTCTAATTGAATACCCATCGCCATGGTTTCCCTGCTTACTTTCATGCCATTGGCTCACGGTTGCTATAAGTTACAATGGCAATCCATGAATTTCAGAGGGCCCTGCATCAGGAGGACAGCAGAAACCAACCTGTGTGGAATTTAGTTTGTGTGTTGTTGTCTTTGTTTAAATTACAACTTATGTATTACAATGCATAAAACTGACGTGCTTTACTGAAAATTATAAAAATTATAATTATAATGAGTTTAAAGTAAAGAATAGAGCTGTAAGTAACTTCCATTGTGTTTCCTTATCCCTACATCTCAGGATTTGGGGTAGAAAAGATGTGATCACAGCTGAAATTTAATTTAACAGAAATTTATATAAATAAGACATTAAACACTGTCAGAATTCCAAATGATCCATTGAAAAGTGTGCTGTTTGTGTGTGAGTGGGATGGTGGCAAGAGAAATTGGTGGTTTCTCAATGAGCGGTTTTCTCCATCCTGTGAAGCGCCCATGAAATATGTATGGGCCTCTGTGTGGAGTTGGGAGAGACAGCTGCACTGTGGCGCTCTGTCATCTCATTAGAGTTATACAGCACACGCATTCAGCATTCACACAAGTCAACAAAAATAATGAAACATAGTTCACACTGTTCAGAATTAGATTAGCATTTCTGTAGTGACTGTCTGAAAATGAATCCAGTAAATCCAGCACTTTCTTTTTTTCTCTGTCACGGGAAACCAGAAAGCAGAAATTGAAAATGCTTGACTAAAGAATGATTAAAATGCTTTTGCAGTCCTTTATTGTTTCATGTAGCTTTCTTTCAGAAAGTGATATCTGAGATTGGCTAAGGTAAGAAGAGTCAGGATCTGTTTAACATTTCCCTACTGTCACATTAGAACAATACAGTTTGGGACTGTACATTGCTCATTGTTCAGTTTCCCAGAAGAAATTCCCAGAATAAATGAATATTAATAGGCGTGTTATGAGACGCAGTGCAAGTAAAATGATTAAGCACCATACAAATTGAATTTAAAGGTGCTGTTAGTGCATATGTGACCTGGGCTGATCTCCAAAGCTGCAGAATTCAACCAGTACAGTCGTGCATCTGTCACACATAATCATGACTGTCACACATATGAAATGATGAGAGGCCTCAGGGAGCAGTTATGGCCAAAATACTTTCTTAACTGGTGGCAGGCGGAGCACATTGAGAATATATTATTTTTGTGTCCAAGGCATGTTCTAAATTTTGATCCAAATCAGAGCAAAAGAGTCAGCATTTGTCAAAAATGTGAATAATAATTGAATCTGTAAAGCAAAATATATCCCTGCCTTCCTTTGCTTTCATATTTTATGAAAATATACGGCACATAACAGAAAATAGAAACTAATAAAGCAGCATATGAATATGAACTAATAACACAGCATACTGACTCTGTTCTGATAAGAATAGATTAAAATCAGTTGTAATTTTGAATTTTGCATTTACTATAATATTTATTAATGTGCACTAACCATTTCAATAAATAAAAGAATACATTTTAGTTATGTTAATTCTTTATTTTCTGCTCTTTACCAAACAGGGTTTCTGTTTGACATAATTTATCCTCATCTGATTATGATGAATAAATGTGCATTTGAACCCAAGTTTGGTGGTTGACTGGCTTCAGGTTATCATGTCAGATCCAGAAACTATCATATGTTTGGTTCCTTCTGGTACGTGGGTGAGAGACCACCATTTGACTCTGGAAATTTCTCTCTCTCTGGGTTAAGGATAAATAAATGTTTTCAGCATCTTCTAAGGCTTCCTGTAAACCTGCCGACTGGAGGGAGGGGAGGCTCTCCACAGTAACGAGAGGGTTGACCTCCTCTGGAACATCTCTATATGCGTCATTATCTGCCTGTCTGATGCCTATTCACACACTTGATAATCCCAATTGCAGACACGAAGAGCTTTGCTTCTCGGTATGCTTGAGAGAGAGAGAGAGAGGGAAATAAATACATTTTTATTGCATCTGTGTGGTCAAAGCAGACTTGGTTGTGCAGAGCTACAGATTGATGTGATTGTGCTATAGGTTCAGGACTCATTCTTTGTCATACAGGGTCACTTTCAGGCGCATGGCGAGTCGACTTGGCACATGTAGTTGTTCCTTGTGGTTCAGAGACTCTTTCATGTGATCAGGGTGAACTGACTGTCATCAGGCAAATGAGTCTTGAAATGAAAGAGATCCAATCAATTAAGATTACCCCAAGATAAAACATTCATTCTCTATACCTGCTTATCTTGTGTAGGGTTGCGAGGCGCCTATCCCAGTAATCATTAGGCGAGAGGCAGGGCACATCCTGAATAGGTTGCCAGTGCGTCACCAGGGCTGACACTTACACACAGTCACTCGTTCACACTTATATTTACACCGTTTACAGTTTTCAGTAATGCCTGATTGTGAGGAGAACGTGCAAACTCCACACAAAAAGGCCCCAGCTGGATTTGAACCTAGGACCTTCTCGCTTTGAGATGACAGTGCTAACCAACAATATAAAACAGTGTAATCTAACAACATTTTCATTTGGCTTAGGGAATGCACAGGTTGCTAATTCTGTTGGGCTGAATCAATGTTAATCTGAGATGCTGGTTTGTTGAATCAGCAGGGAAACTCTGGTCGAATGAGTCTTAATCAGCAGAATTTGCCGAAACTAAAATATTGAATATTGATTCGCCAACAAGGAGGCGTCGCGGTTGGTTATGTGATTGACTATGACTTGACGGAACTTGACAAAAGCAAGTAGGAGTGATTCTGTGTTAACATAAAATGTTGGTTTGTTGAATCACAAACTCATGACTCAGGCTAACATATATGACGAAACATAATGCGATTAGCGACAGATTCTGAATCAGCTGAACTTGCAGAGACTGAAAGATGTTTTACATACTTATATATGTTTTAGTTAGATATGTTTGGAATTGTTATTGGCATATATGCAACATGAACACCAACATATTTTATTTAATTGCTTCATGTTAGCAACAATTCAATCAGAGCCTAGCTATTGATCATGCACAAGCTAGGAAAGAATATTTGAGCATTTATGCTTATTATTATTATAGTTGTTGTTGTTGTTGTTATCATTACTGTTATTATATATTACATACATATTATCATGGCTTTTATGATAATCAAAGTGCAGGCTAACAGTGTGTGTTACCTAAGACAGTAGCCTAACAAGTAAGACTGAATCGGTGACTTGGACGAGAGCCAGTTTGTCATGTTGGCTTGCTTGAAACAAATCAATAAACTTCAATAGACAGATATATAGAACAGAACATTCACATCAAACAAACCAACGTTATATATTGCAAAGTAGCAGCACAAATTAGCCAGCTGCTAGCATAACACAGAGTCACCATACTTGCCGGTTCTTAGTCGGGAGAATCACGTAGAGTGGGAACTGATCCATTTCTGAGAAGCAACCTCGAAGTGAATCCAGCGCCATACTGCCCCACGTTAGCAAAACACTCAGACAGAGTGTGGTTGGCGCAACCTCGGTTAGTTTGATGTTGCACAATCGTGGCATATTTGGCTTTTCATCCCGTATATATTTTATAAACGCAAGGTTGCTTGGACACGACAGTAAGCACAGAGTTATGGTAAGGTTCAGTATGTGGGGCAGTGTTTGTAATAATGATTGCAAATTGTGACGGACTAATATTTTGCCCCAATCCAAAACTGCTTGGAGTCATTGGAACTGACGTTTTCATGAAGGTGAGGGTCCTGCAGTGTCCAGAAGGTTTTATCCTTTTGCATTTTCCAGTTTTTCTCAGACAAGGATGACTGACTTATGTACAGAAAGGCAAGGACAAAACAGTTTTATGTAATTATGGCTTCCTTAAAAGACCCCAAATTCACAAGACTACTTGCATATTACAGGATCAGGTGGCCCAGATATGATTTTTTTTTTGTGGCTTACCTCAGATTTGGGCCACTCGCATATGTGGTCATAAATCTGATTCATATCCAATCTCTGACTCTGAGACTGCTGTGTCAGATCAGAATTCATGTGCGGTTTCTTTTAATGTCTCACGTCTCTGCGCAAACATATATCACCGCCATTACTGTTCAGTGTTGGCACCTCACAGCCTGGTAAAAATAAACATGGTGGACAGCTACAGACAGGCTAGATGCGTATGAAATATATATAGATGGAGAAGCTTCCATCCAAGCTAAGCTGGAAATGGCAGAGCAAGTTTCTATTTTCATTATTTAACATACGCACACGAGCGTCACGTTTTGAGTTGAATGTGAGCACGTGTGGCCTTTTAGGGCAGAACTTTGGTCACACTGTCAGATACAAGTCACAAATCTGAAACTGAGTGCGAAGGCTCGAAATGTGAACTAATGACAGAGGTTTGAAGAAGACAGAAGCACTCATGAACCATCTTGGGAAACCACGACTGATTGGAAGATTTGCAGCAGTTGCTATCAAAGCAAGGAAAACAATTACAACCCAAATAGGATTCAGAAAATTAATTCTACTTTTATTTATGATGCCACAACTAGGGGCTGCAATAACCAGTCAATAAGTAATCTCCAAAATAGATTTTGCCACCTATCCAGTCTGGACGTTTTTCATTGAGGTGTCACATAATGCAGTTTCAGGCTGTATGCATGAAATATACGTCACAGTTTAATCATTGTAATATGCAGACGGCAATAGAATGTAAGAGACAAAACCATTGGTAGTCTGCTTCATTAATTAAGCAGAAGCATTCAAACTAGAACTGAATGATTAGAACGATCATTCTTTATTAAAAAAAAGTAATGCTTGTAAGACAGCAACCACTTCCTGTCATAATATATGAGATTACTGGAAAAAGAACGGAATATTTTCATTTCTCACACATCCTCTGCTCCTTTCATCTTTCATTCTTTTTTTCCTGTTCTTTGTTGGCCTCCACCTCTTCTGGAGGAAGCCTCTCATTACCCTTTAGTAAGGAGACATTTTTCATGGCCCTCTGAGAGATACCCCAACGCACACGCTGACGGACCAATCAGCAAGCCTGTCACCGCTGATTAAAAGCTCTGGGAGCAGGGAGCAATCAGGCCATCGCCAACATCAAATAAAGATCATGTGATTTTGATGTTGTATCAGTCTGTTTGTGTTCAGTGTTACGCAGCTTGTTCATACTGTTTGAAAACAAAGATAACTCAGGGAAGCACAGGGGGATTCTGCTGGGGTTTGAGCCTATTGATCAGAATAATTGCAGACGTGGACTGTATGTCCTCAGTCAATCTTCATCACACATCCCTGGTCCCTTGTGTCTACACTCAATTTGTGTAGTGTCAACAGCTTTGCATCAGGCACTTTCATATTCCTTCCAATCACCTATTTGAAACATAGCTGGACTATAATGTGTATAACAATGCGAGAAGAAAACTCGTGAGGGAGTGAGGTGCGACTGCTGTTGGTATTAAGGTGTCGGAATCTTACACATGCACTTATATTTGCTGCATCTTACAACTGTAATCCATCCTCCAAGTTTGACCCATCAACTACTTCCGTACTGTAAGAATGCACGCCACTGGTAGTGGCTCCATAATGAATGCAAGTGGATGCATTTCCTCAAACACCACGATTTGAGCAGCGACCCAAAACTACTTTTTTTTTTTAAGGATGCACAACACAGGTTTGTAACAGAATGTATGGCACCGGAGCGCAGTTCAGCCAAAAAAGTAGTTCTGCAAGGGGGCCGTTCACTTTAAGTACATTTACATGCAATTTGAGACTTCGATTATACTCAGATTTAGGCAATAAATAGATTTTTGTCTATTTGAAAAACCGCAATTAGATTAAAATCAGCATAAATAGATGTTTGCGTACTTGTATGCGTAACAGACCTAGATTATGCAATTGTAAATGAATTTACTCAGGCATGTAAACATTGTGATCCCAGTAAGCTATCACCACATGCATTTCCTCACTTTACTGAAGCTACATGTTGTGTATATTCAGAGGACAGGGAAATCCTTTACATTCAGCCCACGTACACAACACTTTGTTGCAAACAAGTTGATAATGCAATATTTATTTTGACGCTTGTGCTGGTTTAAGGTTAGCTGAAAAAATAACTTGGAACGATCATTATTGTTCCATGTGTCCATGACTGAAATAACAGATGGTCACACACACATGCACACACACTAGAATTGTGATGAGCTGAATCATACCGAAGGCTTTTTTTAAACAAGGAAAGCTGATTTAAATAAAGAGTCTTTCAGTCAAGGTAAACAGAAATAGGAAGATTCTGATGAAAAGCTTTGTATATGAATGTCTGAATATTGATTGATTGAACCTCTCAGACATCTTTTATCTGTCTCTCTTTCACATTGTCCCTTAAATGCACCACAATGCTATGTTACATACATTTCATGCAAGCTTGATTATAAAACAGAGACATTTTGAATATAGAGCTGAAACTAATAGTTACACAGGCTGCCCAGCATCAATTTTGAAAGGTGTTTCAAAGGAGTCCAATAGTCAGCCGTCCGGAATTGTTAGATACTCAGTTCCCAGCGTTGCTTGCACTACACTAAGCTTTCAAAACCCTCGATCTTTACATTATGTCATTGCGCAGCTAATTTAAATGAAAAGGCCAAAGCCAAACTGATACACGTTTTATAGGGGAGAATTCTAATCCCAAACTGTGTTAGCAAATCTATCAAAGAAAGTTCAGTGAGGACATTTTATAGATTGAGATGAGATGTGTCCTTTATGTTGTGCTCATTTTTATTCTCATTATCTTGTGCTTTTTGGGCAGGATGTCATTTTGAAGCCAAATAATACAGAAATGTTTAGCATTGCCAAAATTTGTGGTGTTTCATTTTTGTGAAGTTTTGAGCTTTAATCACTTCATTCTGAGCTCTTTGCCCCCTCAGTGCAGCTGGAGTGTCACCATGTTATCCTGTTGTGTGTGTCAGTTGTGTATTTAGTGTTCTCGTGACAGAAGCTGCCATCCATGTGTACACCGAAACTTGATACTGAGTAATACAATGATACCCGTTGTTTAGCGCCAGTCATTATCTCAAGCAAAAACTGAGACAGGCCTGTTTGTCGCAGCATAACTCAATCTCTTTTGGCACGGCCATGTAAGTGCACCAGCAGTCACTGTTACACATCCCAACAATGTCTCCTCCCTGGACAGATGCTCGGCTCAGAGCTCCTTCCTGTCATGTTTGCGAGATCCTTGTAGCAGCTTTCTTAAACATGAATTCACAGACACAAAAATGGAATACTTGCTCTGTCAATCTGTCTACGTCTAAGAAAATCATCACGGTGTGTCATGAGGTAAATGATGGGTCTCTAAGGAAGTGAAGCAGAGTTAGAGCGTGTATTAAAAGAGGTCTAGTGAGGGAGAAAGAGAGGAAATTAAATACAATTTGCTTTAACAATCAGTTGGACTGCTGATACGTTGTGCTCTTCGCGTGTGTGTTCAAATCCCATCCTTGTCGGTACTTGCCTTAATTGGTTCTATTCTGGTTTGTGAGCATCATTGTGAGATGTTCTTAGCATTGACATGTGCTGCGATTGGCTACATATCGCAGTCCTCACTGAGACGTGTAAACAGAGCCCAACGGCCCTCTTGGTTGGAAGCGCTTGTTGTAACCTTTGCGCTGTAGAAAATTAAACACGACGCAGAACACGCAGAACACGCAGAACACGCAGAACACGAAGAAAGCTATTCTGTCATTGTCAACATTCTTTAACTGTGTGTGCTTTTGCTCTGTAGTCTTTTAAATGGCTCATAAATGTGACATTTCACAGAGGGGAAGGTTTTCCTCCTGTACCAGCTTCACTTTGATCACTGAGCTGATGTATCACTATTGCATATACCTATAGCCTTGCATTCTAACCACACCCATCCAGTAATAACATAAGACTTAGTGACTGTGTATACACTGTATATATTAGGTGGGAATTTTCTGAAAACAATTGCAGCCGTGTTCATTTTCATAGATTAGATTCATAAGCAAGGGAATAATTCGGGCTTAATGCATTTTGGATGAGATGAGTTCTCTCTACTCAGAGACAATAGACTGCATTTCTGTTCCCTCTTACCGTGCACAGTACATGATGTAAAATCTGTCTCTCTGTGAGTCCTTGTGTTGACTTTGCAGAATGGCTGAATCAAACAGTTTGAGAAAAATGGCACTTTGTTCTGAGTTTTACCACGTGAACGTTCATAGCCATCTGAGGAGCATTTCTCAACGTTTAACATTCGTCTTCTCACTTGTTCCTGTCTTTGCAGCACTCTAGATGATGAGGGCACCAACCTCCGACAGCAGAAACTGGACAGACAGGTGAGTCTTTGCAGTTCTGATAACAAGTAACAACACAGTCAGTTATGTAAGGGATAATGTATTTTATTATAATGTATTTTCATTCATTTCGTCTACTTGTCAAGAAAGGACAAGAAAGTAATCCTAGTTTGTGGTGGCAATTGTAATTTGTACCTGTTGTCTGACAACAAGGCACGCAGTCCAGAAGTCTCCCAGAAGTGAACAAAACCTACAAGTTCTTGAAAGTTTATACATTTTTAGGGTAAGGGTTATGGTTATGGTTAGGGGTAGGGTTATGTAGGCTGAACTTACAACTATACGGCCATAATTGTACAAAACTGAAAAGTACAATATCTCAATGATAGCGATCGACCAATAAACATCCTTGTTGTAAGACCATGAATGGGAAAAAATAACACTACAAGGTCTGCTGGGAACTCATGGCGTAGTGATACAAAGTAGCTCGGCTATGCGAAACAGCTGTAAACACTGTAGTTGCCTGGATGACAGGTTTGTCATCAAGTTCAGCAGCCATTATTGAGAAAATGACTGACTGTAGAATGCTGCGATCAGAACTGTGCATTACAGAGAGACGTAATTTGTTGTTAAAGAGTACTGCACAGGTATAAAATACACTCGGAAAATGGTTTTGCAAAATGAGCATATTAGCAAAGAAGTCTTCATTAGTGTTGTGTAAGTTGCACTCAGCTAACAATCTGCATCACTAAATTAATATTTCACTTTAATTTATGCATTATAGTCATGTGAAAAAAGTGGGTGTAACCTCTTTGATCGGCTAAAGCTATATTTTAACCATTTGTTTATGAAGCGAGCGCTTCTTGAGCAGAAGCAGAAGAAGAAGAGACAGGAGCCTCTAATGGTCCAGTCCAGCGTGGACGGGAGAACTCGCACTCGAAGGACCAAACAGAGCGAGGAGCAAGCTCCGCTGGTGGAGTCCTACCTTAGCAGCAACAGCAGCACCATTTACCACGGTAGGTCGACGGCGGCTTGGATCTCTCATCTGGCCGTTCAGTCTTTACATTTGCGACAAATGTCTGTGTTTCTCTGTTGATTCTGAGAGCTCAAACTGAACAAATTGTACTATTCAGACAGGCTTAGCTGTGCTTTCCCCTCCAGTATTGACAGCTTAGTTGTGTCTGCCAGCAAGCACTGGAACAAAAATGGTGTTAGGACTGGGATTAATTGATCCCGCTTATCTACATGCAAGGACTAGAGCTATCCAATCCCCATTTCTGAGAGACTGTTTCTGGGCGCCGGTCCACAGACTGTCACATTCAGCTGAATGGTACACAGAGAGAGAGAAAACAAATATTACTCAACACTAGTCTAATAATCAGCTATAATCTTGTTTATGTCGTTTTAAAAGAGTGAATCATTGCAGCAACTTAACATTTCCACAGATCAAGTTACAGAAACCTACTGACCTCATCATACGGGTTTACAGAGCCACACAGGGGTCATAGGTATTTGTTTTAATCCGTGCATATGGATTATAAACTGTGCCCACAGATTTTTAAATGCTTTCGCTCAATTTAATACTCTGCACACATGGAACCCTATCAGATATATTGATTAGTAACACATACGAGGCAAATACAGTTTAAAACATCAGCCAGGTTTCGTGCAGAAATTTACCGTCAGAGTGAAGCAGGTATTCATTTTGAGGATCATGAGGAGACGCCACGGTAACGCCTCATATCGCAGCCAAGGCCCTGTAACAGAATGAACGAGGGAACGTGGTTGCGTGACATTGTTTGCCCTTACCGACACATTAAACCAGTCGCTGTGTGTTATGAAATACCCCCATTCTGTTGTGCACGTCTGTTGTGCAAAACTTGTATAAACACAAGCAATACAATGCACCAATGATTTCTTTAATAAAACCTTATTGTCTGCTTTTCCTTTAGAATGAAATTCTAACTTTTCTTTTTATGCTGCTATAAGCATAACATTTCTAAT
>OMOW01109183.1:0-13191 GCA_900312555.1 Lamprogrammus exutus
ACACACACACACACACACTCACACACACACAAACACAAGTGTCACATGTGAAAACTTGCTTGTGTGTGACTCTGCAAAAACACTAGAGAGGATTGTCAACTTTTTTTGTTTTAATTGTAACGAAGAAGAGACTATTGCACCTTTTGGTCCAAAGAGGGCAGCGTAGCAGGGCTTGTGGCAGTACGGCTTCCCATCATGCTGGGGAAAAACAGAGGCATCCATTCATCGAAAGTCTCTGGGTGAAAATGCACTGCAGTTTGTTTTCACTGGTCTGAATTACAGTCGAAATGATCAGTTAGGGTATTTTTGCATTTGTTTGATATTGGTTCACACATGGGAAAGACTTTCTCTGGCACTCACACCAATTAATATCACATCAAGAAATAACCGAATATGCGCATCAGTTCATCCTGTGGATTGTTTACCCTCAATTTATTTTGTTTTGCTCTATGAAAGACAAAACGATGAGGAAACACATCCTGAGCTGAACTTGTATCAGGAATTATGAGGATTGGTAGATATTAGATATATCAGATATAAACATCCAACTCTTTAAAATCATTGCACTAAATGTTTTTGGAAGAATTTCTTTAAATAAATTGTTTTGTTCTGCTTATGTACATGAGGACAGATCATTTCAGTGTCTCTTTTCAGCAATTTGGTGCTACTTCTCTACTTGCAAATTATGAAAAAACAAAACAAAGCACAATTTTACACCCTGATCCTTCATACTTGGACACAAAATAATGAAAATGAATGATTAATGAGATGAATAAAATCAATAATATGGCAGCTTCAGTTCCTCTTACCTCAGCGTGGCCGCCTGGATTCAAGGTCTTGCTGCAGCGCTCGCATTTCAGACAGAACTTATGCCAGTCTTTCCCTAAAGACGACACCTTCTCCGCTATAGGGGACAGACAGACAGAAATTAAGAATTTCATTTGTGTTTATGGGGCTGTAATCACTTCACAACTGACACAAACGCACATTTATAAGGTGACTGGACTACATATAAAAGCACTAATACTTTAACGACGGTAGAATGCATGAACCCCAGGTCACACAAACTATTTATGTGCATTCTCAGGGAGCGGTTGGCTGCTTAACAACAGAGACCATCCTCATATCTGCATTAAGATTCATCATATGTGAGCAAATGTTTCACGAGATAGACCAAAAATGCATTTAAATTCAAGTTTAAATGCAAAAATATGTGTTAATGGAAAATAAATGCGACTGAGATTCTTGCAGATAGGACAGAGGGACGGATAACACACAAAGGACAGAGGACAGAGGGATGGACGTTTATCTGTAACCTCTGTTCGCTCTCCTCCCAGAATATCCCAGCAGATACAGCGTGACACTTCCTGTTTAGACTCAGTGGCCAGCCTGTCGCTGTGATATGTGACAGTAAGTCACCTTGGCACACAGCGAGCACTTTGCCTAAATGGTGGATGGTGAAAGGTGAATGCGTGCGTTTCTATGAACTTAATGACGTAAAATATTCTTAAACCCGTAGCCACTGGAGAATAAGATTCATAATAAGAGTTTAGGAAGCTGTTAAGCTGAGCTGCTTTATGTGGATGATCTAATGAAATGTGAGCAGATCCTTAGTGAAGATCCATTCAATGATCCATCCGGTAAACTGTGGCTGACAGCAGGGGAACGGCGAGCTTCACACTGTGGATAATAAATGAATGATGACATTAAAAGGCTAATGGGCGGCTGTTATGGTTTATAGTTTAGAATGATCACATGACTCCACTTCATTGACTTAAGTCACTTAAGCATGTGTTATGGGGGGGAATGTATAGTGCCAGCAGAGATTTTGTTAGCAGTGGATCAATGTGAATTTATCATGTATGTAATTGACTCCTGAATCTGAAGTGAAATCTGATTATTGTTATTATTATTGACTCGCTTGCCTTCATTAGATTATTAATTGATCTGTGGAGAATACAGAGAGGATCAACACATCATAGCCCACTGATCTAATTAAGATAAGCCAAATTCAATTTGAATTGAAAATTTACTCTCAGATTCAAAATGGACATCAAATTTTAGAATAAAAGAACAACTGTGCAGCAGTTTTTGTACTGCTGAAACAAAAGGCGAAGTCTTCATCAAGACTCGATGGATGCTGAAACCATCGAAGCTGCATATCTCTGAGCCAACACAGCTTCAGGCGGAGGAAGAGAAGAGTGGGTTTGGTGGAAGATTTGGGTGGGGGTTAGGCTTGCCTGTGCCTGCTGCTGCTTATACTCTCCAGAGACGTGACGGCAAAAGAACGAGAAGAAAACTGATCCATAGAACGATGAATTAATTATTTACCGCTCCATGTGGCGTGGCACCAAAATGAAAAAAGCTGGATGGCCAACAAACACACTCCAGTAAGACGATAGCTTTGTCTTTTTTTTAATGTAACTATAGATGAATCAACAATACAGCAACACACTGCACATCAGCATGAAGTGCGACTGTGTTTTCTGACGAGCACAGGGGTCATTTAAAAGCAAAGCAGGGGGAAAAAATTAAATGTATTCTAAAGTTTGATGGACACGGCCAAAGCCACTGATGATACCCAAACAGTGGTTTAGGCCCGTTAACAGCTCACCATAATCTTATCCAAAGATAGTAAACCCTTTACACTGTGGGCTGCGTCTGAGGAGGTGGGATTCTGTCTGCCTCCCAGTTTGAGTCTGCATCACCGCCTGATGATTGACAGTTCAGAATGAGACCACATTCTTAGTTCACAGCCATGCCAGTTGTCTTAAGAGGACAAAAATGAAAAGATGAAGGCAGTGCAGACTAAAGTTAAGATCATTTGGTGGATTATGAGATCATGAGAATATTTCATCCACAGGGACTGCAATATTCTGATGTAATATTCTGCTGTAATATTCTTGTAATTTCCTGCAGTGTTGCTCAGTAATGAGTTTATACTGCAGGGTTTCGTTCTAATCTCCAGCGATCCCGTAGTTTGAAAACATATTAGAAGATATAGAAGTTAATTTTTCATTTTCTAATGGATAGTTTTCATTGAGTTTCTATTCAGGAATGGCTGCATATTATATGTCAGTTTTTTTCCCAATCTCCCTGTTTCAAAATGACATTAACACATAAAAATTCTTCACAGATGTAAGGAATAAGAAAAATCATTAAATGAACCACGCAGTCTCGCTTAATATTCTCATAAAGTGTGAGATTAACTCTAATATTCCTGCATATGAATGGAGTTTGTAGTTTTGCGGTGAGACACAGTGCACATTATACTGCAGCTGGCCTATAATAAATCGGATCCAGTCTGGTTGACGCAAACAATCCCCTCATAGAAAACACACAAAGGAAGAAGAAATAAGAATAACGCACCGTGACAGCTCATCAAAAACCACAGCCATTAATAATCACATGTCACTCTGGGTTCTATTCTCTAAATACCGCAAGGTTCACACAAAACATGCGCTCAGCTCACCGAAATACACCGTTTTGTCGCATTTGGGACATTTTGACGCCATGATCCGTGGAATCCGGACGATAACGCAGAGAAAAGGTGACGTTCGGTGTCAGTCGGTCTACCGGCGGCCTGTCTGTCTGTCTGTCTGTAGCTCGAGCAGCGCAGACACACCTTGGATGATGATGAAGAAGCTTGCATCCTCCCTTCAGTTATTTGATCTCGTTTGCATAACCCCGCCCCCAAGTGACGTATTGCAGCCTGACGTCACTTTCATTTCCCCCCGGCATGATTGCTATGGGATCAGATAGCTTTCTTTAATGAGAGAGCGCTATTAAATAATAGTTAGTTGATGGCCTCGTTGTACTTCATAGTATTTATCTCAGTACCTCTAAAGGTTCCTGTGAGTTTCTGATATAGACATTTTCTCAAATTCCAATTCATTTAATTTCCAATTCCAGGTGATCTAACTTAATCTTATTTTGAGTTATCCAACATCTATCCATGATATAACACTTCTTTATATAATTCTTTTAATTTATAAAAGCATAATGAACGAGCACAGTAAAGGTTTTTGTGAAAGAATTTGGTATTTTGGTGTTTTTGCACCTCAGTTGCATCCATTTGAGCTCAGCAATTACAACTTAAAGATCTGTAAGTTATTTATCCGTTGTATGTATTGTTCACCTTAATGTTCACTCTTAATCATGTAAGATGTTCACAATTATTAGTGTGACTTATTCATTCAAAAATACAGAAAAAGAGCTTATATAAAACTGTGAAAAGCAGCAATACCCCAAAGAGAGATAAACGCAGAGCAGGGAGAGTTGGCAAATATGCCTTCCTTTGCGCCACATGGGACCAAGATTTGGAGTATTCTGTTGATTCATGATCCCCAGAGGATGCACCACATTGTTTTGGTGACCTCTTAACCTTCCCTCTAGTGCTACAGTGCTATCCTAAGTCTGGTTGTTGTAAAGAAATGTTAAAGGACCCACTAAAGGGGCTTTAGACTTTGAGAGTAAAGGCAGCATAACAAATGACAAATTCCTTTTCTTCTATAATATTACTACAATATTCTTACATAGACTTCCAGTGTGTGTCAAAAATATAATTAGTACCCCAGAATACTTTGTTTTGTTTGTTAAAAATGTATTTTCTTATATAATTAATTTTAAAAAACCTTAATGCTGTATAAGTCTGTATATGTCATAAGGGAATACACAGGGGCTGCATGACTGAGAGTGTGTCTGCATATTTAACATTTTTGATCTAAATTTGTATCTAATGTTAATTTTTGCTGACTGTAACATCTGTGGATATTTGTTGTTGCCTCTGTTTTGGAAAAATGATTAATCCCGAATCCTAGCAATGTCGGCTCCCAGCAATCACCGGCATTGCCCCTCAGCTCTGAGCGACCCTGTTTGTTTCCCCCGTGTGGTTGTTAGGTTACGCTCCCTGACAGCGCAGCTCTTCACTGGGAATGTTAAGTGATGCTCTGCAGCTCCCGACAGTAACGTCCTGTACATTCTTGGCACTGAGATACTGGAACAGCTGACATTTGATGCCCTTTGTGTGTGAATTCAGAATAAAATGTCTCTTATAAGGGAAATCCTGTTTTTGCAGCAACTGATGCCCTTAGTAGGTCTAAAATGTACGAAACAACAATGCTGCGCTTCTGTGTGATTTGCTCAATGCTGAAACAAACAGGTAAACACTGGAAATACACTCATTTATCACTCAATCTCAAAACCACAAAACAACATGCACGGAAATCAACTATTTAAAGATTACACTAATTTATAATTTGCTGAACTTTCAAGCCAACAATTAAAAGAGGAGAGTGGATGATTTATAGCCAAGCATCCATCACTTATACCTACAGCTGCTGGAGTCTATGCTGCTGCCATATGGGTGGGCGGGACGGTACACACTATCACTAAACAAACACATAAAGACAGACAAACTCAATCACACACACTCTTTTTCCATCTCATCTGACCTCTTTTGTCTTTAGTCAGCTACTGGATTCAAACCCAGGACCTTCTATCTGTGATATACAGTATATCTATGTCATGTTCACCTGCATCAACTCTCAAAAGTCTCCAACAAGTCAAGTGGATTGAAGATTCCAGTTTGCTTGACAGGTGCTTTCTCATTCCACTCCCAGTGCATGATGGGATAAAGCTCCTGTCCCCTGCTATCCACCATTCTGTCCAACTGCAACACCTTCTATAGGTTCCAATGTACATAAACACAAACCTTTAGTTATAGATCAATTACATTTTTACAGAAATTCACCATGCATTGTAATATCTCGGTGATGAAAATGTGTAAGGAGGTCACAAGTAAGGAGCAATGTGAAGGAGAAAGGCAGAAACAGAAGCTTGTATAATTTAGGCCGCTTTAAATTCTTCCTTCCTTCCATTCCTTCCATGCTTCCAGACTGACATGTGTGTTATATTGTTTGGATAAAATAAACACATAAATGGATTCATTTTCTCTCCAGTTAGTGCACTTGGTCTGGAGCCATCCGGGGCCTGGGAATGCACGAATCTTAAAGTAAACACCTCCAGATTGTGTCTGTCTGTAAGTTTGGCACAGACGTCGACAAGGAGAGGATGATGGGGGATGTTGGGGAATATGTGCATGTGTGTGTGTGTGTGTGTGTGTGTGTATAGGGGGGGCCTACTTTCCTATATCCGCCTAAAAGGTTTGTCCAGTCTTCCGCTCGTCCTGCCTGACCATTCTGCTGCACAAACATTTCCCATTCATTTTGCTCCCTCATCACGTCTGCATCAAGCCGCTGAAGTTTGTATCCGTGGTGAAATTGATGATAATCTCCAGTGATACGTGGCATGTTTCAGTGTGTTCTTTTATGTTCTGCTTTCCAAAGCTTTGATTTAGAGTCCTCACTATGAATGTTGTTGTTGTTTTTTTGAGTTTGTTCTTTTGCAGCAGAACCACATCAAAAACACATCTCTGCTCCGTTTGCTTAAATGTTTAGTTATTTGAGCCTACTGGGATTCCCTTTGGCTCAGGCTCATCATGTTTTAGTTCCCCACGCGCTTGTCTGTGTGAGCCTCTGTCAGTGTGTAGATTACAGTATACACAGTAGCTCAGACTGTCTGATTATCAGCTGTTGCATTGCTGTCATTCTGGTTCCTATTTTAATGGCCCACATTGGCAGCTGTGGACATGACAGAGGTGGAGGGGATAAGAGCAGAGATATCAGGACCCTTATATGAGATACATACACACACACCTAATGTATATACTGCATTCTCACACACACACAGTCACACATAGGTGCTGTATGAATAAAGTTGAGTGCATGTGTAATTTCTCTACATTCTAACACATTGTAGATTAGGTAAGATGATTTTAAAGTAGGAGCAGGACTCCAGACTCTTGAATTCGATTGATTCCATTTCCACATCAGTTGTCTCAATTTGATAAAAAACCAAAATGTATTTCAGAGTAGCAGCCAGTGTTAATTACTGACCAGAGAGGGGCGCCAGAGATCTTTCGCAGCATGTTTCAGTCTTTACTGTACACTCAGTGTCATCCCTCATCAGATTTAGCTCATGACTTTCAGATGTTATAACAGTCTAGTATCATCATTACTGCACATAAAGCATGCGACTATGGGAAGGAGATCAAGTCAAACACGTTTAGGTGCATAAACTGGCATTGCATTCTCTTCTTTCTTTAAAAAAAAACCTTTTTTTGGTCAGAATTACTGAACATGATAGCTATCTAAAATAACATATAAATGATATCTCTTTACATCTATATCAGAAGCATTTACAAGTATTAGACAGATCTTGAGCAACAGGTATTTATGGGTGTGTGTGCAGTATACCCCATGTCAGCTGCAATGGTTTGATTTGATTGGATTTTAGCATAAAATAAGGACTTTCTTGCAAAAAATGTACACAAAACATCAACACACTGAGTTAAAATTAAATGACTAAATTAAATGCCTCAGATATCCTTTAATTTGCGAGATTAGAGACAGTCTGCTTAAATAAACCATAATTCAAATTAGCAAAAGTCTTAATCATTCATGTTTAAGATCAAATTCAAAATCTGAAATTTTCACAATCACTCTTGAATTTCCAGGGATTTTCAAGTTTAATCTCAAATTTACATTGTTATTCATGACTTCCCAGAGTTATGGTATAAAATAAGGGGTTTTGTCCCCTAATGAGCAAAAATGACTCAATTTTCCAGACACACACACACACACACACACATTCAGACACAGTAATTAGTGTGTGTGGTGAGCATGAAGAAATTGCGGTTGTGTGCAGGGAGGGGGGTTAATGCAGTTAAGGACAAAGGGCTGTCAAACACACTGATTCTGCTTCATTGCATAATCTGCTCAAGTCCTGTCTTAGAGTACAGTTTTGAGATACTTGAGTACAAGTTACAAGTAGTTAGGATATTTAAATTTTACACTAAACATGAGGTAAATATATTATTAACAAGACTTTATTTTTCGTCTTCTTCGTATTTGCTGTTCTGTTGTTCTGTCCTCCCTTCTTGCCTTCTTTGCTTCCTTCCTTCCCTCCTCTAGTACTTCCTTTTCTTATTCTTTCGTCTCCCCTCCCTTCTTTCCTATTTGCATATCCTAATCCATATCAATGTACATTTCCCCAAGCATACTTTGGAGGTACTGGTACGTATAAATATCAATACTTTCTCTCCTTTGTCCACTATACTTCAGAGTAAAATATTGTAATTTTTACTACATTGATCTGAAGTACAATTGAAAGAGTCTGGCTTAAATTTAATTCGAGATGAGTATGACTGTTGTCAGGTAAAATAACACAATGACCTTGTACATCATAAAGAGTTTCAGAGAATTTACTCAAACTGCATAGAAGCATTTTGGAAATGAGGTTTATCCTCCAAGCCTAAATTATCCAAATTAAGAAGGATTTTCAGATATTCTTTTTCATAACGGGGCCATTGTGTGTACATTTTACACATTTGTCCATTTTATGGTAATGGAGTAGATTTTTATTTAGGTATTGCTACTTTTACAGTAACTAATTAAAGTATTTAAAAGCAAAATTCTTTCGTCACTGCAGACAAAATATTATTTGGTGAGGAATATTGCTTTTAAATACCATCACAGATCTTTTGTTTTTGACTGTAGTTATGATTCCTTATAATACATTTTGTATTTTCATTTTCGTTACTCTTTTTTTTCCATTCCAAAATCTGTGTCTGAGCTCCTCCGGCTGAGATATGGCTAACACCTACAATACCAAAACCCAGTGAGACCCATGAACGAGAGTAATTACATCATTAGGCATTCAAATGGGCTAATCCAGCATTTTTTCTCTTTGCTAAGGGTCTCTCAGACCATGACCCAATTTTGATACCCAATCCCAATCCAGAGAAAATCTCCTGAGCCAATAGGAGACCTGGCCCCACCCAAACACATACATATTAATAAGGAGCAGAATAATAACACAGGGGGGAAAACTTCCAAAGTGTGCAGCTTGCTCAGTGTTCTTAGGAGATTACTTTGCCTCTCTGAAAACCTTCACCATGGTCGACGCATTCTGTGCAACTTGGAAACTGGTGGACAGTGAGAATTTCGATGAGTATATGAAAGCTCTAGGTGAGTTCCAACTCTTTCTAGATGAAAAGATGAAAGTTTCTTTTCGTCTGTCTGTCTTTATTTCATTTAATTTATTTCTTTTATTATAGGATTATTACTGTAGGCCTACTGCACGTCATGTAGAACCCTTCAGATAATTGCGTCTAGAACCAATGGCATGCTGTGAAATACGCAGGTGTAAAACAGGTTGGTAACTGTCACATTCACTCCTGATCTCGGTCAGGCGTGGGCTTTGCCACCCGGCAGGTTGGAAATGTGACCAAACCGACGGTCATCATCAGCCAGGAGGGCGACAAGGTGGTGATCCGCACCCAGAGCACCTTCAAAAACACAGAGATCTCCTTCAAGCTGGGAGAGGAGTTTGATGAGACCACTGCTGATGACAGGAACTGCAAAGTAAGTTAATCAGTGCATGATGACAAATACAAAATGCATAATAATGACTGTTTTAGTCCTAGATTTCACCCTCTAGTCACCACTATTGTTTCCCTGAGTGCACAGTAGACGATCAAAGAATTTTACCATGCATCTAAAATCTGAACAAAGTTGTGGCTTCATTCGTGTCTAATAATGGATCTGTGTCATGTTTGAGGTCCCCCGAAATAACAGACATTTGGCAGCATCTTAATGGATTAATTTTGCGCCTGACTTGAAGAGATCCTTTTTCTTTGTTCAGACCACAGTGACCCTGGAGGGCGACAACTTGGTCCAAGTCCAGAAGTGGGATGGCAAAGAGACCAAGTTTGTCAGAGAAATCAAGGACGGCAAGATGGTCATGGTAATATTGATTCTAATAAAAGTTTTTACGACTAGACCATGTTACTCCTAGAATGACAGCAGGGCCATTGTAAAGAAGATGTACAGTAGAGCAAGAAATCTGTGTCTGTGAAACTTTCAGTTAGCAGACTGTAAAGATGGATAGCTAGAACAGAGTAGAATATAAAAATACCAGGGTTATGACATTGTAGATGTAAAGTGGTCCGTGTCCTTTACAGAGGATATTAAATGTATCACCCCAGGATGAACCATGCATCCTCTGTGCATTCTGTCCAGTCATACAGATTGATGTGTAGCCATTATTGGAAACCAGCTCACAACCTGTGTTACGAGTCATCTTCTGCATTACTCTAATTAGCTGCTCTGTACGCGCTAAATGTGCAAAATCTCCACTTCCTTTATGCTGTGTGAGAGAAGAATGTGCAGTTTTAATTTGGAATTCTGTCAACTGGGTTGTGTGGAAAAGTAGAGGACTGAAAAATAACAATGTAACCCAGGAGTTTTATCCTTTTTTCCACAATTTTGCTTCACATTTGTACCTCCTACAAATGGTTATAAGCATGACATGGCCCCAAATCATCAACATATATTTATAGCACTGAGCCGTAAAAAGTGTTTTTATGACTGAAATGGTGGAACTGTTTGCATAACTGTGTGGATTTACTTCCTGCAGTCTCATCTGTGTCTGTGTTCTGTCCTCTGCAGAATTTGACCTTTGATGACGTCCATGCAGTGCGCACCTACGAGAAGGCATGAGTGGTCTGACAGCGTCCCAAACTGGCCAGCAAGCGTTGATTTTATAATTATTGCCTGTCTGCTCTCCTTTGCACTTCATCCTCCTCGACATGTTCAGCCTATAGGCAGCACATGTTTTGTAAGATTTTTTTTTTTTATATGAAATACATTTCTGTCATGATGGATGGATCGTCTTTGTAAACCTGTTTGAACATGAAATAAAAAATGAAATAAATATTTGCCTCTTTTCTGACATTAAGTTATTATACTGATAATATTCTATGGGGTGCAAAAGGGAGAAAAACAAGGTTCAGTCTGCTGATGTGAAACAATAATGAAACCCTGACCGCTGATGTCTTTATTCTTTCTCTGGGAAGCAATAAAGTATAATCAAGTATGATTTCTCTAGTGGCACAAAGGCCTATCCCAATCCCAGGCTGAAATACACGGCCTGAGTCAGTTAACTAAAATCAGAAATCAAATCCCTTCATAGCAAAGCTTTAAAACCTGCTGAGATAATGAGACTGTGATTAACAGTCACCTCAGAGTGAACAGTTTGGCTGTGATTGCTTCCCGATTAGGGCTTAATCAGATTTTTAAGGCTTCCAATAATTTCCCTGTTGTCTCTGTTAAACACATAATTTGTTTGTTTTGGCTACGGGCCTGTTACACGATGTTGTGAATGTTACATGTTGATGTATGAGTGTGCTTACAAATGACGTGAGTTATCATGAACCTAATTGATGTCACTATAAATGTCATTATAATGTCAATGATACATGGTGCAAAGCAGGGTGTCAGCCAAATCTGAATGGTAATGTTCAATACATATTTGCAATGCGTTCTATTTCAATCATTGTAATTTGGAAACACAGACTGAATAAAATGATCAAAGATTAAGATATTAGAGGAGTGTGCACTGAAATGTGACTACTCATCTATGTAGAAACTATGTACTTTTTTGACAGACTGAGTTTGAACTTTTGACCTTCATCTTGAGAATGTTTTTGGGAAGTGGAGTCATTCTGGAGGGTCCCATCTTCTTCATTGGAATATTTTGGAGTTGGTATAACTGGGGGTTGAATTGAGTTTAGGGGGTTAGGTAGCAGTACTCATGGCGATAAGAGGTAGACTGATATGTTGGCAGGTATTATATCTATGTATAATCTAGGTATTATCTGCATTAAGAAATAATAAAATAAAATAAAATAAAATAAAATAAAATAAAATAAAATAAAATAAAATAAAATAAAATAAAATAAAATAAAATAAAAATAATAATACATTTTATTTATAGCCGCCTTTCAACGTGGCCAAATCCTCATTTAAGTCACAATAATGGACAAACACAGGCACAATGTTTAGGCCGTGAACTAATAACCTAGACAATTGTTGTTTTCAGTGCTTTTTATTGTACAAATTGCTGTGCAGGCTGGTAAAACCGTGATGCTCCCTGCACCATGCTGCACAGTTGGGATCAGGTTTTGATGTTGGTGGGCAGTTCCTTTTTACCCTCCAAACATAGTGGTGTGCATTTCTGCCAACGTTTGTCTCATGTGTCCACGGAACATTGTCCCAGAAGCATTGTGGAACATCCAGGCAGTCGTTTGGAAACGTGAGACATGCAGCAATTGGGGTTTTTTTGTGTTGGGAAGACCAAAAATAATAATTCAAATTATTTCGAGCAGATTGTATCTGTCGATCATTGTGATTCAGCTGATGATCAGACCACATTTGATGACTGCAGAAATCAAAGAAATTCCAAATGGTTCACTAACTTTGTCAACCTGCTGTATACTCAGGGTGGATGAGGACCTTTTCTGCAGAGTAATTTATTTCTTTTATAACGGATTACACGCATAAAAAGTGACAAAGTGACAAATGAAATAGAGCAGAAGCAACATTAAACATTTCTATTGTGGTCAGGACGAGCTCCACCCACTGCACGCCCAAACACATGGAGCCACGTGACCATTCTGCGGCCTTACTTCCTGTTTACTTCAGCGCAGAATGACCCGCAGTGATCTGCTGTGTTAGTGTGTATATTTGTCCCGTTGTTGCGTCCTTTGTAAGACAGCGGTGATGGCGCGGCTGTCCTGGGTTGTGCTGCTGCTCTGCGGCGCGGCTCCGCTGGCGGCGGCGCCGGCAGGGAGCGTTCACCTGGCGGACACAGGTAAGTGGAAACCCCGGGAGCTCACGCCGGGGAAAGCCTGCAAGCATGAACTCTGAAAACCACAAAACTCCACAGCTACTATTTATAACCAGATTTAATACTTACTACTAATTATACTAATTTAATACCTTTAATTAAACTACGAGGTTCATTTGAATCAAAATTGGCCGTGTACATCAACTTAACAACTTTTTTTTTTTCTTAATTTTGTTCTCTTGTGGATGTTAACCACGCCGAATTTACCAGAAGACTGCCTGGCGTTTCAAAAAGATTGGAATTTTGTTCAGATTTTTTGTATTTGTCTTTGTTAATCGCCAAATATTTAAATTGCCAGATTTTTAATTGGAGTGTCGCGCTATCGAGCTCTGACAAACAAGCTGAATTCGTCTCCGAAATTAAACTAATGCCCACATATGC
>OMOW01109204.1:0-10046 GCA_900312555.1 Lamprogrammus exutus
CATATTATTTTTTATTTATTTTAAATGTGGTGGATTAAAAAAACATGCTGAATTGAAGTTCAATCCGCTTTTGTTGACATTTAATCCTATGCTTGCTCATGTTGTTTGTGTGTGTGTGTGTGTGTGTGTGTGTGTGTGTGTGTGTGTACATGTGTGTGTGTGTGTGTGTACACTAGTGTGTGTATATTGTAGTGTAAGCTTGTGCAATGTCGGCATGTGTGTGTATGACTCACATCTGTCATCCATAAAACAAAGATGATGGAATCCTGTGCTGTAACAGGGATGCAAATGCTCTCTGCTTTCTGATTTCACAGTTTTGTTAGGGAGAAGGGTTCTCACGAAATTCCTGTCTGGTAACTCCCCAGGTACAAAGCAACTCCAAGAATATCTTGATCAAAGGTTAAAGCCAAAAGAAAAATACAAATTATATTTTCCACGGTACAGTGATGCCAACTCAAACTGTACTTATGTGAATGGATTGGATTGTAGATTTTTTAGATTTCTGTGCATTCTGAAGTTACTGTGTGCAAAGAATGACAAAAAGCATATTGAAGTATTTTACTTTATTTATTAAATGAAACATAAACAATAAATAAGAACAATAGAGAGCATGCTTTTATTTCATCTCATTTAGATTATTGTAATTCTCAAAATTCTGCTGCACAGCTTTTAACTAAATCCACTGGCTTCCAGTCAATTTTAGAGTTCATTTTAAAATTCTCATTCCAACCTTTAGATTCGTGCATGGTCAGGCACCCCAGTACATCTCAGACCTCTTACAGTCCTATACCTACAGCAGGTCCCTCAGGTCTTCAGGTCAGAGGTTACTGGAGGGGCCCCCGTACCCGATTTAGGAGCCGTGGAGATCGTGCTTTTCAGGTTATAGCTTCTAAACTGTAGAATAAGCTCACACTCACTCTCCACTCCACTGAGTCCAAGGTCGTTTTTAAAAAGCAGATAAAGACATTCTTGTTTAGACAGGCTTTTGGGTATCATTTTAATTTTAATTCTGTGATATCTATGTCTTTGTTTTTTGAATTTTATTTTGTTTTATTGTTTTATGTTACTTGTATTTTAATTGTGAAGCACTTTGTGGCTCTTGTCTATGAAGGGTGCTATATAAATAAAATTTACTTACTTACTAACTTCCGTAGAGAGTGATGATGCCAACTATAGCTTTTCAGCTTTTCAGTCTTTCTCTGGTTCTGCGTCTGTCTGCCTGTCTGTTTGTCTTTCATAGATCAAGTTTCATCCTGCTAGTTGTTGCTCTTACAGCATTTTGGTTGGAGTTTTCTTTCAGTACGAAACATGAATATGATCCCATTTCCAGCTATTTATATTGATGATTACAGAAATATAAGACGTCTGAAGTTTAAAAGCAAAGATGTTTACTGAAATTACACTATTCCAGGTCCTTTAAACTCTGAAAATTAGAATTCCCCAAGCGTGATCATTAATTATTAATTCGGACAAGTTCAGCTCATGCTGAAAAAGGTTCCAAATCGGGTCAAAGCTGTTCGTTGGAACTGACAGCTGAATACTTATATTTGGACACAAGTCATATTGGCTGTGGATTCTGCAGAGATAGCTTGACAGAAAGGAAGTATGTCTCCCATTGTATAGTGATGGCTACTCCACTCCAGCATAAAGTGCACAGTGGTGAGTGGAATAATTACATTCTCTGATAACTTGTAGGCACAGTGATATGTTGTATTAAACATTCGAAGACACTGGGCAGATGCATTCTTATACAAAAGATCACCGTAGTCAAGCAAAGGTAGATATTTCTGTGCTTTAAAAGAGACACACAATTTGTTTCTAAAGAAGAAGCTTTATTTCACCTTCAGCTTAGACAGAAGGTTTTCAAAATGACTTTGTATAAAACAGCTTTAGGTGTGATGCCGTTTCAGCGAATAAATGGTTAAAACTGCACTGTCACAGCTGATGATGATAACAAACGTGAATGAGCATGACCAAATAGCTTATGAATGAACATGAAACTCAGCATCAACCTACATATGTGACACACACTGTGAGCACCCCTATGTAACAGTGCATACAACTCTATCTTTTACACACACACCTGCACACACATGCACAGCTCAGCGTTGCCAGATGGTGTAATCCTTTAGTTTTCCCTGTGTTTTAGATTTTTTTTTTCCTCCGGTGTTGGGATTATGCAGTTGTCCAATCGGATTTCTGCCCACTCTCCACTGATGATGTGAGATGAATGACAGGCTGGTGGGTGAGTGGGGCAGCCAGGCAGCAGACAAACTGTACATCAGTTCACACACCATGCTGTGTTGGGTGAAAGAGCTCCACTCTGCAAAAATTGCTCTGCTGTCACTGACCGTCACTGTCCAGGGAAGAGAGGGGATGGAAAAAAGCCAAAAGGTATGATGGGGCAGATGATGCTATAGCAGGAGTGACTATAGCTGTCTGCTTTTATTTGCGGCCCCGTCATCTTGTCATATCCTGAGTTTTTTGTTGAACTGTATCATCATCATTATGGGGACAAATATTAGCACAAGAATTACAGCTCCTTTAAATGTCAGAGGATGCTGAAATTCATAAAAGAAATTATATGATCTGTGTCCCGTGTAATGAATAATAGAATTTATTTGGATTTTGCACACTGAATGCATCATATTGACAAGTGTTAAGGGTCGGGAGGACAGACTTAATGCTATTCTAAATGATGATGAAAGAACGTGTAGTTATGTCATTTTGAATGAATTTGTGATATTTGCTGCTTTATTTTTACGTTGCACCTAATATTACCTCTAGTTGCTGGTTGAAAGCATCATGTGTATTTTTGCATATTATAAATATAGAACTCTCTGTATGTTGTAGCTTTTTTTGGGAACTATTCTGTAAATACAGTGATAAGATATTGCAGTTGTTGGGTAAGGGGAGGATGTGTAAAGATCTTCATGGGTCTAAAAGTTTGGACTCGACCTCAAATGGGCCTGTGGAACACCTGACGTGCATAAATAAACTTTCAAATAAAGAGATCTGACCCAAAATATACCAGAGGGTAAAGAGGATAACTTTACCGGATACAAAATCCGGTCAAACTGAACAGACCCAAACAGAGAGAGAACACATACACTGGCAGCAGAATGATGCTTCACTAATTAACCAGCAGCTTTTCCTTAAACTTGTTCCTCACGCCTCCATATTTCCCGTGCTTCCGTTCTTGCTCTCTGTCTCACCTCACCTCAAGTACATTTTCTGCTGTGGTGATTATGATGCACCACGTGATCAGAGAATAAGGACAAAATTGGGGGTGCCCCAAGTTCTTCGCCCCCGCTTAAATGTTAGGGCTGGCACTGTATTGAGCCAAGTAAAGGTCTCACAGCCACTTACTGTTGTATGTGGTTTAATTTCATGCTTACTTAGCTGTTTTAGCACTCATGGCAGAATAAGTGAATGTGCCTGGCCTCTTTCTCTCTCTCTCTCTCTCTCTCTCTCTCTCTCTCTCTCTGTCTCTCTCGCTCTCTCTCTCTGTGTGTGTGTGTGTGTGTGAGCTGATTAAGCACAGATGCTCATTTCATATAAAGGGAGAATGAAAAAGTATAACCCGTATGTGTCTGTGTATTTAGCCCATATTGTATATGCTTTTGCTGTGTGCCGTGTGCATGTGTGTATCTGCATAATTACTCACTGAGGTTGTTGCTCCATATGACAATGTTTCCTCATGCAGATGTACTATTACAACACCAGTGAAGTTCTGCTTGCTTGGCTTTTAGATGAAAGGATATCTCAAAAACAAGTTGAAAGATTTAGATGTAATTTGGTTGGAAAGTTCAAACTAGTGATCAGTTGTTGGTTGCAGATACGGATCCAGGATTTATTCTGTATTCTTTATTGTCACATGCGCAAACAATACAGCCGGTAGCAACACTGCAGGCAGTGAAAGTTTTGTACTTTTATCTGTCCATCGCAGTGAAAAAGGAAAGAAATATGAACAGGAGAAAATAGAAATATAAAAATAAACAGATACTCTGAAGAAATAGACATAGAATAAAATAAAATATGCTTAAGATATTGATGTGTCATTGATAGGTGGTGCTGTAATGGCTTAGACACTCTCATCATAAAAATGAGCAGAGGATAGAGATTTGGTAAGAGATTTGTTGGACTTGGAAACTGCTGGGGTATTCATAAAAAGTGTGTGTGTGTGTGTGTGTGACACTTGAGCCAAATTGAGTTTACAACATCACAATAATTTCTTACCAATGAAATTTACCATCAGATTGACACAGGTGATGTAAATATAATGAATCCAAATTGCAATACATAAGTAATACGCATACTGTTGATTTTAGATGCTCACATATGAGCCAAATACAGCTAAAAAAGTCACTCAGATTTCATCACGCTGAAATTTTAAGTCAGACTTTAACAGGTCTTAATTTTTGTCTTGCCGGTGTGTTTTATGAATAGCTTACACCACACACAAACTAAGTAGGCTACACACTGATGACCCTACAAGAGGTTCTGGGTGAAATTTGTGGGATCTCACTGAGCTTTATCTATCCACAGGTCAGTGTTTCGTGTGTATGGTGGATGTGGTGCCAGTGAAGAATGAAGATGGCGTGGTGATCATGTTCATTCTCAACTTCGAGGTCATGACAGACGACAGACTACGAGACCACAAAGAAGAGCTCAACCATCGCCTGCCCACCTGGCTCGTCACTGGTACCTGCACACTAACTTGACCGGATGGTTTTTGCTATTTGCCAACTTCCATGACAATCTAGTTGTTTTTAAGGGAGAGGCCACTTAAATTCATACTCCAACAATTTTACTAAATATAATGATTTTCAGGTCATTTACATCTGAACTAAATCACTGACATGTTTTTTTTATTTTTTTTGTAAGTTGGAGCATTCTGGAGATATTTGGCGTTCACTCACCAGGTCGTCTTCAGGCCTTTGAATTGACCCTTATGGAACCCTGAGCTATTACTATTACAAGCCACAATAAAAGCTTGTGGTATCTTGTGGATTCCCAATTGGAACTGTGTTATGCTCTAATGATGGTAACACCTTGTAAAATCTATTTTCTTTGGGTACTATGTATATATATATTCCAGCAACGTGCTCTCAGCTACTTCACACTAAAAATGCAGACATTTCAGGGTCAAATGTCAGAAAAAAACATTTTCTGAGGCAACAGTGAACATATGCTTAATTATTTTTGCACCCTCTCTCACCTGTTAAATTGTGATATTTTGAGGAAAAACCTTATTGCATTTCGAGATTTACTGACCTGCCCCTTCCATAATCCATTCCCCATCCTCTCCACTAGGGCGTCCGCGAGGCTTCAAGTTACGTCTTCCCCTGCTGCGCTCCCTCTCCAACAGCAAGGTGTCTCTGGACGACGCAGAGGTGGGCCACATCCCCACTGCCACGCCCTTGCCGCTGCGCCGGGACCAACACAGTCACGAGTCCCTTGGTCTGGGGGAACTGCTGCCTCTGCCCCCCATAGCACCCGACCACCAGGAGCAAATCAGTGGGAGCAGGTAGGCCCATGGATTACCTTTGATAAAGATGTAAAGATTTAGCAGTTAGTAGAATTTCTCAAATGTCAGAAAATGAGAAAAAAAGCAGAACTGCACATTAAATTCTGAACATTTCTAACATTATTTTTTCAGAATTATTTCATTACATTCAACATCAATTGTAGCATTGTTACCTCAGCCTACGAACAAATGTGTCATTTTTGGTACAAATCCTGACTCTGGTGGAGATCCAGGAAGGACCTCCAAACATTTCCAGAAGGAGGATTTTTGAACATTTTCACGATGAACCACAAATGGGCACCTGTGTCACTGAGTGTTTATCACTATACATATTCATACATATATCGTGATCAAAAACTATTTTTATTATTAAAAACAATAAGTTACAAAAATTAGAGCATCGTGCTGCCCGGTGTAGTCGTGTGCTGAGAACTTTCTAGTTTTGAAAATTCACCTCAGTCGATCGCTGCAAGGGAAATCCTCTTGTCTGTTTCACTTCCAGCTGAGAGATCAAAGGTCAGTGCCACCTATCCTGGGAGTGGTAGGAATTTAGGAGGATATTTATGAAGCCTACTACAAATTCACCGTCCATTGCAATGAAGTGCTGCTAACACGGATCAGCTTTTATGACACAACTAGGGCTGTAGCTCATTTCAGGGACCGCACACTACCAAGTGCTTGCCCTTTCATATTGTGTTGAAATAATAGTGTATTCACTGTTATTATTAACAAAGTTTTAGAATTCTGTCAACTGTTACCCGAAGATTGATGTCCCCTCTTCTGCCCTTTGTCCCCACTCTTGTGCTTTCAGTCAGGATGTTGAAGCTTTTATTTTTCAAAGTATAGACTCTGATTTCCAATGAGAATGGATTAGTTGGCTTTTTAAATTACACTCACAACAAAGAACAGTATATTATGATCAACCTGATTTTGTTATTACTCAGAACAAATATCGATCAATCTACAATAAATATGACACATAAAACGTGTCCTATTTTTGTAAACAAAACAGAACAGAAAAAGCTAATAAAACTTTGGATTAATGAACTCTACACAACATTTATATGATGCTTAACATGTGATTTATATTCATGCTGTGATCCCCTGGCATTATATTCCTGTATATTCTGTTCTTGTTCATAAAAGATCCCCCCCAAAATAGGTGCTTGAGTCAACTTTTATACGTATTCATACATTTATTTATCTTTATTGGATCATAGATGAATAAATACATACAAATATCAGTAGCTGATATCAAAATATCACAGCTTATTGTTTTCTTTTTATTGCATTGGTTTTTGAGAAATAAGGGGCCGGATAGTCTGCATGGCCATGCACTCGAAATTCGTCCAAAAGAAGGGCACATTTCTCAGGCAAATTTTAAGGGTTCTCGTAATTGGGACACCCTAGTCAAGCATCTACGACATCACACGGTCTTGAAATGCGGACTACCTAGTGTGTGGTCCCTGAAATTATTAGTTAAATATTTCCCTGGACAGATCGACAGAAAAGCCAGAATTACAGGTAAATCTGGGAGAATTTTGTTTTTCTGAGAACTCAGATAACTCTGAATCTCCATTCCCTCCTCCCATATTTTTATGGTCCTACCTAGGAATGCCCTAAATTCATAATACATTAACCCAAACACGCAGTTTTAATGGTGCCGCTTTTCTGTCATTTTGCACAAAACCTCAGTGTATCCTCTTACTAAATATGGACAGAAGATGTTTGCCTCGTTTGCCCTAAAAAAAAAGCCACAAATTCTTAGTAAATGTGTCCCTTTATGTCTTACTCAGGGACCCTTTGGTAGGTGACTGGGACGTCTTCCTAAGGTGTGGCATAAATAAGATATTCCATTCTTTTCTGTTCCTTAGGTCGGCCCTACAGGGGTGGCCAGAAGATCGCCAGGAGGACCACTGCACTTTACTGGGCTCTAAGCCTCCTGCACCGCCTCCACCATTGGCAGGGCCCCTCACCCAATCTTCACCCTGTGTAGCGCCGCACCGCCTCAGTCTCAATCCGGACGCTTCGGGCTCCAACTGCTCCCTGTCTCACAGCCGGTCACGGGAGAGCTTTCACAGCATGCGTCGTGCTTCTTCTGTGGATGAGATTGAGGCCATGAGGCCTGACTGGGACAGAAAGAACCGGAGAGCAAGCATCCGGCCAGGTAGCAGCAGCAGCGGTGGGAGGAGAGGAGGGGAAAAACATGGAGATGATGGGAACAGGCAGGAGGATAGAGAAAAGGATGGGAGATGAAAGATAATAACCCATGTTTTGCTCTATATTAGCGAGTTAGTACAGATCCCATTGGGCTGTAAATAGAGTTTGTGAAGTTTGTTGACAAAAAAAGTCCACACAAACCAAGCTTTCCAGCCCTTCAATCTGTCATTTTTGAGATCAAGCTTCAACATTTCAAAAACATAAATGGTTGTGTACTAGTTATTTAATGGCTGCTTGGACAGAACATGACAGAAAGTGTAATTTTCAGACAGTCCCTTGCAGACAGCACCGAGTTAAGGTAGAGTTGACACAATGTTTCGCTCCAATCCAAAACCGCACTTTGCAACTGACATTTTCACCAAGTTGAGGTACTGCAGTTCCCTGAAGGTTTCGTTACACATTGTCCCAGTTGTTACAGACTAGATTGACCGACTTATGTGCAGAAGGGCGAGGAAAAAAACAGTTTTGTGTAATATGGGTCTTTTAAAATGTATCCATTTTTGGTCGTATCCAGCTTGCTAGTTCAACAATCTAATGGTAAACAAAGGGCGTGTTTTGTTCGGTGCAATCTCACTCAAGCATTTCCTTCCAAAATTAATCCACTTTATTTGCTCAGAGTTTTCCTTGTGTGTGTTTGCAGGTGCAGTGAACAGTAAGTCTAACATACTGAACTCCACCTCGGACTCAGACCTCATGCGTTACCGCACCATCTCCAAGATCCCTCAGATCACCCTAAACTTTGTGGACTTCAAACCTGACCCACTCATCGCCCTGCCTGCCGGAGAGATGGACATCATAGCTCCCTGCAAACTCATTGACCGTACGCACAACGTGACAGAAAAAGTCACACAGGTAAGGTTGCGTTCACGTGTGAAGTGTGTGGGTTCCTGCCTTTGTTTGTGTGTGTGATCCAGCATTTCTGGGCTGGTGATACTTCTCTGCACATGACATGTTGCATTTTCTGTTTGCTGCTGCTGCTGCTGCTAAACCCATAGTGCACTTGAATCAGCCATAACCAATGTAAATATAGATAATTTGTTGAAATGGTTGGCAATGTGTAAGCACACAGAGTCAGTCATGAATCAGATCTTGTCTTCCTAGAGAGCTCTGGGCTGGGTCGGGAACCGTCTATGGGCCTGTGAAGCCCTTTGAGACATTGTGTGTGATATTGGGCTATATAAATAAATTTGATTTGATTTGATTTGTTTTGATCTGTTTGTGCCCATGTATTGCCTGTCTATGTCAGTGTCTGATATGTGTGTTGCATATTTGTGTTTGTATGAGCTCTCAGCCAGACACACCGTGTAATTCACTTAGCTCCTACCAGCTGCTTCTGTTCGCTTGAATCTGACACTATTCCTGTTGGGATAAAGGCTGTAGCATCAGCTCAACTGAATGAGAGTGAGACTGATTGGTCTCTGATAATAGAGTGTGATGCAACAGCATTCGAATGATGTGTAATGGGCTTGTGGGGCATGCTGTGAAGCATCCACTTCCTTTAGCATACTGTCACAAGCTTGTGCTCTCGTCCTTCCCATTTCCCTCCTGAGATCCTCCCCACTTCCACTTGCAGAATACAAGCTCATCCTTTCAGCATATTCCATCTCACATCACCCTCAGTCATAGCCATAGATGGTAGAAGGGTATTTAACCACTTAAGCCTTGAACAGTCCACATATTTGTTGCTCAACTGAGTAACTAATTCTGGCAGGCAGCATCACATATAATACATCCTTTTTTCAGGAGACCTGCAGTAATAAATCTGGAACATTCACAATTAAGATTGTTCTATATGTCATGATTTAGAAGGCAGAAAATGAGACTGAAACAAAAAGAATGTAACTTCACACTCAATAAAGGCACCTCAAATTTGTCAACACAAAAAGTTACCTTTATGCGTTTGGGCTTTCGTGTCAATTTTCTTTACAAATTTGACTTTTATTTGTGAAGTTAAAGTCATTTCTCATCCAGAGTAGAGCAGACTTCCAGCTCTGTTTAGTGGTCTTCCTCTCTGTTCTCGCTGCATGAAATTGGCTTGCCCCTGTAACCTGTAGCTCTACTGTAGCCTGAAAACACAGGTTTCATGTTGTAGATCTACAGCAGGGGTGGGCAATTAATTTTCCCAAGGGGCCTCATGAGAAACTGGGACTGTTGTGGAGGGCCGGACCAATAGGCGGAACTAAATTCTGGTCAATATTAATTTTATCTCTTTATAAAATGCAGTAAATTGTATGGTTTTGATTAGCTGCTTCTGGTAAGAGTAGATGTTACAATTAGGCTATGAAAATGTGGTGCA